>JAQQAE010018875.1:0-11077 GCA_029823295.1 Pseudamia nigra | reverse complement strand
ATGTAACTGGTTAAATCTGAACACAGCCACATCCCCAGTTATAAGAGGGTGTGCACACTTGTGCAACCTCATTATCTTAGTAGTTTATTTTTACGTCGCCTCCCTGAAAGTTTTCAGTTTGTTTTTCAATTGTGTTGTACAGGTGGAAGGTGGAAAAAGTTGTGAAATTAGTTATCTTATTGTCAATTTTTTACATCACAAAAACCTGGCATTTGAACAGGGGTGTGTAGACTTTTTATATTCACTGTAGTTTCTTCAACTTTTGAACAAGAGGCTGTGAAATAGCAAATCCCATGGCCAGCTTTGAAATTGACTGTGACCTTCACCTTTTTCCTTGAAGTTCATGGCATATTTGGAATCAGCATAGTCAATAATCCAGGAGTATTTGACGTTTCAGCCTCATTACATAGTTAGATCTGCATGTATGTCAAAGTGCATTAATTTCAGACCCTACCAATTTTCAAGGTCAAGGTCATTTGATGAGTTAGAGGTGCCTGGGGTCTAATCTATCACATATTAAAATTTGATGCCTGTAGCCTATAGAAGTTTTGGTAGTATAGGTAAAAATACGTTTTTGTAATTATTAATGGTGTGACCTCATAGATATGCACATTGTGGCAGTCACCACAGTAACCCTTCCCTCTACCCTGACTACCCATCTGCTAAGTTTGGTTGATTTAGGTCCAGAGACTGAAGATACAGAGCCAAATGTTCAGATGGGATGACCTTGAAATTGACTGCAACCATGAGCTTTTTCCTTGGACACAGCATATTTGGAGTCAGAATAGTCAATAACCCAGGGGTACTTGATATTTTAAACCCCACTACATAGCAACAAATGTGCATAGTTCAAAGTGCGATCATTTTAGACCCTACTGATCTTCAATGTCAACGTCAAGGTCATTTGATGAGTGAGAGGGAAGTCAAAACAGAGATACATTAGTGCATGCATGATACAATTATCCTGCATTTCAGCATGTGCTTCCATGTCCCGACACTCAAAAGAAGGGGCATGTTCTAACATGAGTCAACAAATGACAGAGGGGGAACACAGAAGATGTTAGATAAAGGAGGGGAGTATTTACCAGGATCCTGTTTTTCTTGTTTTTGGACAACACTATGCCTAGTATTCCATCAATAATTCCCTAAGGAACACAAGACGTCAAATTAGAACACCTTCATCAAAGATGTGAAACATGAATGCAACTCACATGCAAATGATCAGATATGCAGGTAGTAAACAAATGAATACATACCACCAGGCCTGCCACAATGGCTATGACATTAGAGATGGCGTAGACCATGGTCCGGGCTTCAGCGTGCACATTAATGTGTCTCAGCACAGCGCCGTGAACAAGAGCTCCCAAGAGAAAGTTGACATGACCCACCAAAACCAGCCCCAGCCCCATCTTCATCAGGACTTTACTGTCCTTGAGGCTGGCGCAGCACACTCCTACAGCAAGGAACAAAGGCGTTTCAACCTGGAGCTCTGGCAGGAAACATCTGCTGTCATGTCATACTGGATTTCCCAATCCTATGCATCATGGACCCTTTTTATTGGGACTTTTTTTTTATCCTTTAATTTTGTTAATTGTTGCCAATTTGTGTTCTTTGGTACTGTTTTGTTCATTATCTTGTCATAGTTTTGTTGATTTTACCTTTTTGTATTTTGACTGTAATTTTTGCTTCATTTTTGGTTTTTTTTTTGTTTTTTTAAATGGAACCGTACTAATCCCTGGAGGAAAATTCATTATGGTAGCTAACCTTAACCCTTTCTACAAACAGAACCTGCAACACCTATGTAATGTATGCAGTAGAATACAGAGAGAGCCGAGTAAACATATAATCTAACTGTGACGGCTCAGTGTAGGTTTCAATGCAGCACCATGGATTTAGAATTCCAGACAGGATGCATGCCAGTGGTTTATGCAACATGACAACACTTCAGAATAAGTCAGTCACCACAATTACACTTCTTCATATTGCAAGGCTCCACTGGAAAACAGTGCAGCCATGGTGATCTGATATGGGTCTGGGGACTGCTGTGCACCATTTCTTACAGAACACACCTATACAGGCCAAACAGGACAAAGCTTTGGGTGGGGTGTGCATACAATTACTTGGCCCCAGGGCTAACACTCAGCGGCAACTGTCCTGCATCAGTCTGTGTTTTTGGTAATACTGTAATACTGTTTTGGCATGCTTTCTAGTGCACATTGTCACATTCCATCAGACAATACCATAAACACAGAAACTGCACACTGGAAATATTCTTAGTGGCCTTATAGACTGTGAAAAGGAAAAACTAATCCTTGTTTCTGGAAATAGAGGGAAAATTATCTTGTGAATGTAACTCAATTTTAAAGATGCAGTATGTAGGATTTAGTGGCATCTAGTGGTGAAGATTAGAGGTTCGAAGGCAGCAGATTGTAAAAAACCCAATACCCTATCTCACCTTATACAAACAAGTTGGTTTAGATGAGGCTGCAAAATGCAAAGGCCCTTAGCATAGTCAGTGTTTGGATTATATGTTCCAATTTACTGTAGAAACTTGGTGGATCCTGTAGAAAAGGATCCCCTCCCTCTGTAGATACAAGTGACTTATTCTAAAATAGGATTAGATGAAGGTTTCATTATGATTATTTTGGTACACTTGTGATTTGGCTTGTTATCAAGGAAGATGCACAGATTTTTTTTCCTGATGCAAATATGCAACTATTGAAAAAATAAAGACATTACTTCAGCATGATCAGTTTCTCAGATTTTACTCTTCCTAAATATGTCCAGCTGAACTTGACTACTCTAGACCAGTGGTCTTCACATCCCACATCACGAAGACCTTGAAAAGGCTGATTATGCAACTTCTGCAGTATGCATTTGAGCAAAACTATCAATATTGTGATTTAGAGCATTCATTTGCAGAACATGACAATCAAAATAAAAAAGATTCAGTGTTTTCAGACTCAAATAATGTAAAGAAAACAAGTTAATATTCATTTTTAAACAACACAATACTTATGTTTTAACTAAAGAAGAATTCAGAAATCAAAATTTACTGAAATAACCCGGATTTACTTACTTATCCTTGTTAAATAATATTTGGTTTAGGTGATTACCTGGATCAGTACCTCATTAAGTAGATTGAGGTGTGCTAGTGTTGGAATCCGACAGACACTGGAATGGAATGGCTATCATACATGTAGACATGATGATTTTAGAAACATTTGTAGTGGTCCCTTTATTTCCAGAGCTCTACAAGTTTGTACAAAAAAGTATACAGTCTGCCCAGTGTTACCTCAATGTTACTAAATCAGTGTTATTAAAAAGAACCCCCTCCCCCAAAATGATCAACAATAGGAGCAAAAAAATGAACATAAAATAAAAATGATTTTAAAAAGCAAAATAATCAGAAAGAAAAATCACAAAGTGAGCAAAAATGAGCAGAATTCTCAACAAAATGAACAAAAAAAAGACAAAACAATCAATGAAATTAAGAACAATTGGCAAAATAATTCATAAAACAACAAAATAACAAAGCAATCAACCACAGAACAATTAGATGACCCTTTCAGGACCTTTAAACTGCAGCCTGTTGTGGTGCTACTTTTGCACAGGCTGTGATTGCAATTGAAATCATCTGATTAATTGTGCAGTCATAATGACTATTATACTCCACCTTGCCATAGGTCCCTCTTAATCAAACACACTGCACCAAAGCAGTCAACAACAGTTTGAACACCATGATTTTCCTTGTTTTAATAGTGGGAGTACATTGAGAACTTGTGGCATTTATTTCCTCCTTCGTTTTAATTACTGAGTGATGGATCGATTGAAGCCTTCATTTAGAACATGTACAGTGGTGCTTGAATGTTTGTGAACCTCTTAGAACTTTATATATTTCCACATAAATATGACATAAACCATTAACAGATCTTTACACAAGTCCGGAGAAACAAAATATTATAGCTGGTCATTTATTTATTGAGGAAAATGATCCAGTACAACAAACCGGTGAGCAGTAAAAGTATGTGATCGTTTGTTATCAATACTGTACCTGGTTTGACCCCTTATGCAGCAATAAGTGCAGTCCTGCACATCAGACGAGAGAAATTTTAGCCCTGCCGGTGTATATACATAAAGTTCTAAAGGGTTCACAAACTTTCAAGCACCGCTGTCGAATAAAGAAGAAATTGAAGAATCAAATAAGGTATAATAAAGTAAATAAAGGAAAGCCAGTAAACTGCATTTACCAATACAGTTTACGTGCTTGAAAAGGAGTAGAGATAAATATATAGTATTTCTTTTATTTATGACTTTTTCCTTTCCTTTTAATGACCAGCTACTTAAAATCGATTTATCCTCTAAAGTCCCATAAATATAACATTACAAAATACAATTTATACATAACTAAATGCACCCCTATATACTAGCTTACTATATATGCTATTTAAAAACCACTAAACAAGAGCAATATACCAAAATAAAATACCAATGTACAACACATATGATGCACTATTCACCTATTCAATAAACTGCCATCTTTCATTCGATTAAACATAATATCGACGTAGCCTTCACTCTATTTTAGCTGTTCTACTTTTTTTGCTTAATTGAGGAAATTTTGGTCATGTTTACCAAATCTACCTTGTTTCTGGTTGAGTTATTTTGTTGCCTTTATCAGACACTGTTTCTATATGGTAAGTAGAGGTGGGTAGTACTCACATATAGTTTATTTAATAAGATGTACTTCAGAGAGCAGTTGTTTTAAATACTTTTTACTCTTGCTCAGTTGTACTCAGTTATGTTTTGTTCCACCTCAGAGAGTAGGAGTAAAATGGTTTAAATAAAAAAAGACAAATGATCAATCAAATATAACAAATCTGAAAATAACCAAGCAGATGATCAAAATGATTAAACTAAGCAACAGTGAGTAAATGTACAAAAATAATTACAAGTAACAAAATGAAGAAAAAAGAAACAAAATGAGGAAAAAAATTAACATAACTGAAAAAAGCAGTCAAGTAAACTGTATTAACGTTCAGTATCAATGAACAAACTAAGCAACAAAATGAGTAAAATTGGGCAAAAATAATCACAAAAAGTAACAAAATGGGCAAAAGTAACCAAAAATAATCTAGAAATTCAACAAAAATTCAACAAAACAAGCAATAATGATCAAAAATTTTCAAAATGACCAAAAAGGTTAAAAAAAAAGTTTACAAAATGAATATATTAAGCAAAAACATTAACAATAAAAGTTAACTTTTTTAAAGTTAAAAAATAAAAGCAAGCTAAAAATGAACAAAATAACTAAGAAGAATCAATTTAAAAAATGATGAAAATAAGATAAATATGAACAAAAATAACGAAAACACTTGTTTCAATTCAATAACTTAGGTTCTAATAAGTTCCATGTTATGAAGGTACACACTATCAGTTTAAAAAACTGCTTTAACATTCACAAAAATTTAAGTAAACGTAAAAAAACAGTACATCAATGCATAAAAGAAGGTAAGGAGAGAAAAACAGACTCCAAATTGGACCCTTATCCGCTCCAGTATGTTGTTCTCAGAGCAGACCACGCCTAAAAACTTTCCAACTGAACATGCCTGCATAATATGTGTCCAGGTAAAGGTGAAAAACACTGTGAACTCACCTAAAGTCACCATGATGAAAAATAATGAGTCCTTTTTAGATCGTGTTACTGTAGATCTTGTATTAAAGTCATTTCTGGTCGTTTTTTGACAGTTTGGCTTCGTTTGGCTAGATGGCTTCCGCTACAGCCCCTCACCTGCGGACGAACAGACGCAGAGCACCGCCTACCTGCGCGGAAGCCCCGCCCACAAAAACCGTCTCATGGGCACTGACGAGCACGCGCTCTTTTAATGGCTGCTCGTATCCTAAAGACCCTTTTATTTCATTTCATTTATGTCATATCTGAGCTGAATTTTAAATCTGTCAAAAATATATTACTGAAAATAAAAAAACGAAAAAAATGTTACAAAATTGAATGTAGTAAGCAACAAAGCGGGGAAAAAAATAAATCACATAATACATACAACTATTCAAATAAATGAGTAACAATGCTCAAAATAAAGCAAAATGAACAAAAAAAGCAACAAAATCAGCCAAAATGACAAAATCCGCAACAACATTAACATACAGTATTTGACTGATAAAGGAAAAGAATTATCCCCCAAATGAAGAAAAAGAACAACATACTGAAGGAAATGAGCAGAAATAAACTAAAAAAACGAACAGCAATGAGCAAAATAAATGACAAAATGAACATATTTGACTAACAAAGGAAAAAAAATAATCCCCCAAACTAACAAAAAGAGCAAGATATTAAAGGAAAAAAAACACCAAAATAATTTACCAAAATAGATCAACAAAATGAGAACAAGTAAGAAAGTGAGCAAAATTAAACAATGAACAATGAACAAAATGTAATAATAAAGGAAAAAAATACTCTCTCAAACCAACAAAAATTAACAAATAAAATATTGACGAAAATGAACATTATAATGAAGAAAAAACCTGAAAAATGAACAATATAATGAAGGAAATGAACAAGAATAAGTCAAATAAACAACCGTGTAATCAATACACACACACACAGAATCAAATAAAAGAATAACACTGAACAAAATAAATAAAATGAAAATATTTGACCAATAAACGATGACAAAATCCCCCAAATGAACAAAACAACAAAATTTTGAAGAAAATGGACAATGAACAAAATAAATAGCAAAATCACCCAAATAAAGAATAAACTTGAATAACAAAGAAATTTTAAAAATGGCAAAGAACATAAAGAACAAAGATTGAAGAAAATGAACAAAAATGTGCAAAATAAGGAATAAAATGAACTAAATTAGCAACAAAATTGGCTTATAAAGAAATAAAATATTCCACAAAGAACAAAATGTTGAAGAAAATGAACAAAATAAGCAACAAAATGGCCAAATGCCTTTAAAGGGACATAAATGAACCCAAATATGAGCAAAACTATCATTTAAGTAATGCAGGGTTTTTTTCAGAGACCCAGAAGTTTCTAATGCTGAAGGGGCCAAAGCTCCATGCACCCCCTGGAATCTACCCCTATGGGTGCCAGCCTCGTTAGCTGTAATTACCTGCAGCTGTCCACCTACCTGTGGGCCTTCTTAATGACTCAGTCAGCGTGTTGGACTGATCAGAGTGGATGACCCACTTTGAAGCCAGCGATGGGGAAATTTGAGCGATTCCTGTGCTTTTTGCTTCTTGGCCATTTCGTCTGTACTCAATCAGTGTTAGAAGAGCAGGATGTTGTCTTCCCCCCCCTCCCAGGGTTTCTTCAAAATATCCTGCCTTTTCCACTTGAAACAAGTGTTAATTTGTTTCCATTTGACACCATTTTCAGCTCTGGGCAAACTCCAATCCCTGACTTTCACTTGCTGAATAATGAGGCGCCTCCATTTGCAGAGATCCCCAAAGTAGAAGTTTTCTGTGACAAATCTGAACTCACTTTGGTTGTGGATAAAAGATTCAATGGTGTCCTGCTGGATGCAGCGGAAATCCAGTTTGGTGATGGCTGCTACAGCAATGGAGAGCTACCAAACTATTTTATTTTCACCTATAGTGTAGAGCAGTGTGGGACTGTACATGTGGTGAGTTTCTTTTTGAGCAATTGTCCTATTGCACAACATTAGATTTTCTGCCATGTGTGTTGTCCCACAGGTGCAGAATGATGTGGACGTTTTCTCCAACTCCTTCCACTTCAATCTCAGAAATCCAACCTGGTGGACTCCTGCTGTCCGCATCTCCTGTATGCCAAAGAGGTGACGACACTTGGCTTTCAAAACCTCTATTAAGACCTACAGACTAGGGCTCAAAATCCACAGCTAAAGTTCCAAATAAAAGCTCTACAGCATTTTCATCAATTTAGTCTGAAGCACATGGTGTCCATTTTCCCCTTTAATGGGACCTGAATACTGGGTAGTCAGAGCACAATTCATGTTTGAGTGCTGATATGATCCCAGAGAAGCTGATGCAGATAAAATATGCAGTACAAACATGGGTAACTTGATATTTGTAACTGTCTGTGCTTCAGAGCTTGATAAGGTCCTCCAGTGGTCCTGAGTTTGTCTGCCGGTGATCCTTCTACAACGGGTCCTTTTGGCTCATTTGATCTCGTTCATGGTTCAGAGATGCACCAGTGCTGAGTTTAAGATGTGTGCTGTGACACATCCAGTTTGTGGACTTGTTTCTAGTAGACACAGCAGTATGTGGAATGTTTGAATCCCTTCCATTCCCTCTAAACCTCCAAGGATATCATGTTTTTATCAGTGTTACTTTTATTTATCAGTTTTGTTTACAACATAACTCTAAGTTATGAATGGGTTTAGATTAAATTTTCAGGATGAGTCAAAGTACCAGTCAGATTTTTGGGAGTGATTTGGAGCCAGAAGTTTTCGAAGGGATTATTCAGCATTTGACTTTGTAGGAACACGCAGAAAATGTAGGATAACACCATAACAGAGTCTATCAAACCACAAAGTTTGATCCTGATGTGGGTAATACTTCGGATATAGTGATCCAGAATGCTTGTACGTGGAGGTTGAGGTAAAATGGCTACTCTAAGGTAGTAAATTAAGCTATAGACATGAAACTGACACAAATTGTAGTGGAAAGTCTGATTCAGTAATGTGCCATGGATTTGATGCATCTTCAGCATTTATGGAGCTACATCCAGAAGAGAACTACTCAATCGTTTTTTTGGAAATGGCTATTGACCTAATGTGACTCAAAATGCTAATGGTAGGCTCTCATGGTGAAAGAATCCAATAGGATCAAATCAATTGAAGACTATTATCTTGGGGTAATCTACGGAATGAGCATGGGTTCAAATGAGGTTTTTCACTGAAGAGAAACTGAGTAACTGATGCTGCTCAGTCCAGCTTTACTCTTGAAGGACTAAACCTCTTCTTGGATGCTCCTTTTGTATCAACTCATTTTTAAAACCACCTTTTTGAAAACTGCAGAGAAGTGTGAACATTTTTTTTTCTTCAGCAGAGCTTGCAGATCTTGTTTTTGTGGATTATGCATTTCAGGGACTTCAAAGTAGTCGTCAAAGGTATTTATGAATTCAGACAGTAGTGTTTCCTTTCCATTTGCAATTCTGCCTACCAGTAGGGTTGCAGTGTCAGAGAAACTTGGTTCTAAATTGTTCATAAAATAAACGGAATGAGAAAACGGAGGAATCTTGCCCTGCTAAAGATGATTCATGCCTTCATTCTCAGCTCTGCAAAAGGTACAAGGGTCAACCTCAAATTTAAGTTTTACATAAAGTGGGTAATGGGCTATATTGCAGGGTACTATTTTGAAATGTTCTTTTTTTAACTTCAGGTGAGTTGGGACAGGATAAATATCTCTTCCTAGTGGAGATTTTTATAGCATCTTGCACAGTTGACGTCAACAGAAATTTTCTGTTAAACCCTTCAAATAAAAAAATGACGAGACAAAACATGAAATTTGTTGTACACTGACCATGAAGAAATGCACGTTGAATTGGTTGGCTTTGTCCAGTTTTCATCTTGTCTTAGTCCTTTTTTTTTTTTTTTTTTTTTTTTTCCCCCCCTCCCCAATGTTTAAGGGTACCGGTTTGTGCATTTTTTATATTGTTTTATTTCATTTTTTTTTTTTTTTTTTTTTTTTCCCCCCCTCCCAAATGTTTAAGGATACCGCTTTGTCCTCCCATGGAAATGAGGAAATGCCACCTCCCAGGTCTCCATGCAATGAAACACAATTAAATTGTGAAACATGATATAAAAGACCAATAAAATGACTTTAAGCTCACAAAAGGCATTCAAAGCAAAAAAATTTTGTAGGTAGTTTAAATTCCACAATCACCTGGTTTCTTCAACTTGCCTTTCAAACTAGAAGGGGTTAAGCTGACATTTATTGGCTAATGGTACTCATCTCTAATATCTATGGTTGCATTTCACACCTATTGCCATATAAAACCTGAATACATGTCTCTTCAGGTCTGATGACAATTGGTCCGTCTTGCCATCACCAGCACTCCCTGAGCCGAGCAGAGGCTTTGACATAAAATCAATGGATGGTGAGTAATGAAAATGACAGGAAAGATGACTTGAGGCTGAAGATCACATTTCTGAGCTTGGTTGTTTTAATGCAGCATCCTGGAGCAGCACACCACAGTCCAACACCTATAAAAGAGGTCAAGTTATCCACCTCCAGGTTTCTGCACATACTCAGCCTGATGAGCAGCTTTTTGTCCAGTCCTGCGCCGTTTCTGCGTCTTCGGAACCTCATGCTAGACCTAAACACTTGATCATCATGAATAAAGGGTGAGAATTCAGATCTAACAGTTAATCTTTCAGAAAATGTTCCCATCTTCAGTGTACAGTCCAGTTTCATGAGATCCCCCCCCCCTCCCCTAAACGGTCATTAGTAAATGGGTGCCTGGGATTGCTTGCACTGTTTGTTAATCACATGTGTGCCATCACTTTCATAATTGCACAATTTCTACATTTTGATTTCATAATTCTAAAATGCATGGCATTGAATTTCAACAAAGTCTCAGAATTGACTTATTTTGACACTGAGGGGATGCCTTGAAACTTTTAAAATATAAGTATGAACAGTGAATTTCCAATCTGCATATTCAGCTCTCCGACTGTTTGCAATGAAACACAATCTCTATGTTCTAATGGAGATTGTTAAAGGTTTAGTCTGTAGTGTACATGGTAACATCTTGGATTGTCTGATACTGTGGAAGGATATTGCATCCCTCTGTAAATGGTACTTATTTTATAGTAAGCAGAATGATCCTTATTCTCATGTGGTTAAACACAGATCAAATGCTATACATATTCCTTTTCTGTAACTGGATGCTTTTACATTTTGCATGCTGATCCTTTAAAGTTTTACACAGAAGGTATTTACCATCGTCGTGTCCTATTCTCTATAAATCAGGATATTGCCTCAATGTGTAATCTGTCAATACAAGTCACTGAGACTCTGAAAGGGACTTGTGGTGGGGGGGGGGGGGGGGGGGGGGGGGGGGGGG
>JAQQAE010018874.1:0-11077 GCA_029823295.1 Pseudamia nigra | reverse complement strand
GTAGGGTTCATATGTTTGTAAATCTGACTGATGACGTCAGTGCCTCACCAGCCATGAACCTCACCGCACGTCACTGCTTTACCTGTATATACACATTGTCGTGTTCAAGAAATTTTCACTAGAAAAACCGCATCGTTCTCCTGGATCTTCACAACATTTAGTGCATGTGTTGAAACGATGGCGACAGTTTGAGGAAGTGTGTGGGTGATTTTTTTTTAAACCAGCAAACTGGAGAAGAGCAGGGAATATAAGAGGAGAAAAACAAAACGGAAATGTTCCACTTTGATGCAGCTTTGATGGGCTGTTCAAAGACCGACTGTTAGAGCCCGACTATCATCATTAAAAATCAGGACAGAAAAAAGTCAAGCTTGTTTTTTATTAGTTGCGATGGCTGCTTTGTGGAAGATCAGGTTCACTCTGGTCCGGTGTGTCAAAGAACACGAGTCTGGTTCTGGAGACAAAGTGGGGCACGACACGTCATGCGACTCGTCCTCACAGATGATCCAGTTAATCTGATGATCAACATCCTTTTAGATGGTACTTTCTGACCTTTACGGAATCTTGAAAACTTCATTATCTTTCATCATTGTCTTAAGCAAATGAGTGCAGGTTATTGTACAATATGAAGACATTAAAAATCATAATAAACAATGTTGCTAAAATAAAATGTCATCGCACAGGGTTGCCTCATCCAGGAATGGGAATCCACTGTGTACCCCCCCCCTCCCCGGTTTGTCCTGTGATGTGAAAAACACAACAACAAAAGTGAATCATGTTTGATTCATGCGTGACGTTGCAGCCTAGATACTGCATGTTGTATTTATTTTTCAAGTTGACTGCTTTTATGTTATGGCATCTACACAAAGAGATGAGGCTGATAAAGGTAACAACATGCCAGCTGTTTTTTTCATTGTGGGCTTATAATTTGATAAATAAACCAAGAATAAAGCATGTTACATACATTCTGGCAGGCAAAAATGTTACGCTTAACTCCATGATGCGTATGGATAACAGCTAAGAGCTGTTCCCTACTGATTAATCTCTCCTACAAGCCTGCATCAGCCACAGCTGCCTTTGCCGCCCACCTCCACCCCACCTCCAACGTACCTCCACCCCACCTCCGCCCCACCTCCAACGTACCTCCACCCCACCTCCAACATACCTCCCCTTTTATCCCTCCTGTCCATTAACCCCGACCAGTCGCAGGACCTGCATGGCCACCTAGCCAGAGCCAAGGGTTTTTTCTCTCTTCTGTAAAGGAAGTTTTTTTCTTTCCCCTTTTGTACTAGGTTTGCTCTCTGAGGTTTTGTTGAGTTTCCTTTCTATATTGCCTTTAAAGCCTTGGCCTTGCTTTGTGACGCTCTACAAATAATCTTGCTTCATGACCGGCAGTATATCGATATCTTTGCTTTGAAATCTCGCTACGTGGGACTTTATCAATGTCATACTGTTAATCGTGATGCTTTCGCTGTTCTGACCCTGCATGGAAGGGTCAGAACAGTTCCACCCTGGTGCCTTTTCACATACGTACATGTGTTTGCTCGTGGAAAGGCAGGGAGCATCCCGAATGGCGCCATACCACCAAATATAATCTGATCAAATAAACTTTTCTCGGTAAAAGTGGCCATGACTGAACCTTGTATTTTTCTCTAAAGGTTCCCAAACAGTTTCAGCTTAAGACCCAAAAAAGACATGTTGACTCTCTCCGGGACCCAAACTTAGAAATACAGCGGTGCCCCGGTTGACGAATTTAATCCGTTCTGGCGTCACGTTCATTGGGCAAATCATTCATTAGCCAGAGCGAGGTTTTCCATAGAAATACATGTAAAACCAATTAATCCATTCTGGACCCACGCAAATGCCCATATAAAGTATGTCTTACACACCGGTACGTACACATTTATTGCTTTATAAAGACATTTACCAGGGGATAATGAGACGCAGACGCCATTTTTCTTAGGTCCCATGATAAAAAACACAAAATGAAGCAGTATTTTAGGTGAAAAAAGGCAAATATACAGCTCGGAGTTCACGTTGACGTTTAACTCGCCCGAGATACACCTGAATTTTTTCTTCTTAGCTGGGACATAATTTTGGCTGATTTTTTTCTTTGTTATCCGAAAATTTTGTCGGTAGAAGCGTTCTTTACCCGGGGTTCGATTGTGTACAGAAAACCATTCCCTAATAGACATTTTTTCTCTAGATTTGACTTCACACACATTAGAAATCAGACAGACTACGACATGTTAAGAGTCGGGTGTAATGTGTGTGACGCTGGAGCAAAGGCAGGTGTCACGACCGTTGTAGGCCTCGGTCCTAAGTCCTGGAAAGGCAGCTCTGAAAATTACAACCAAACTAAATTAACCCAGGTAAATAATCACAAAGACCTCCATAATATTTGGCTCATTTTGAGTATGCTTCTTCCATTGAAAAGGCTCAAATATGTTTTTGCAGGTACAGTATATTTGTTGATATTGTTCTTAATTCACGTAACTCTGACTCACAAGACTGACCTCAACTGGTATTTAGTTTAGATTAAAGTAAAATACTTTGTACTGAGAAAGCAGGTAAAGCAGGTATGAAGTAAAGCGGCACAACCTAGCACTACCCTCTGTGGCTGATGCAAACAAATCAAACAGAAATTTCAAAAACTGCTATGTTTCCAGTGTCGGAGTGCTGGCTCCAAAAGCAAATCATTTCCAAACTATTTTCCGGCCATGAGTTGAAGTGTCAACAATTGCAGTACTGTTAACATCCATTGGGGGCTGCTCTAAAATGTGAGTCAATTCCTGTTGATCCCCTGTTAAAACTCGAGAACAGAATTAAATTTAACAGTGCTTTTGGTCTCTATAGTTTATTTCCACATCTGTGAACAATATACAGGAGATAAACTTTTATGTAGCTAATCATTTAGATCAGTGGTTCGCAACTGGTCTGGCTTCGAGACCCATCATCACCCCACAAAGTCAAGCCGTGACTCAAAATCAAGGAAGAACGTTCAACTTCTCAAATGTACTGAATGAAAAGATCATGCAGTTTGATCCTGAGATAATAGAACGGAACAGAGCTTCTTCTGGCTTTTCTATGTTTCCCTGCTTGCTCCTTCTTGTCTGTGTGTTTGCTTCATTCTCTGGCAGAGTCTCTCCCTAAACCCAAAGCAACATGAAATTGACCAGCTGGACCTCAATGAAATTGACACGCAGGAGGACGGGTCAAGGGGACCCCGAGGGTCCTCAGGAGACAGCGGCTGCTGGACATGTGAGGATCCGTGGACGCGTGGGGACTTGTGTGTTTTTTGAGACGCTGTCCACTGAGGATGTGATGGACATTCATCTATTCTGAACCACGATAACAGGATTTCTGCTGATTGGCTTGGGTGTTTCCTGGTAAAGTACACAGAGAGAGCTGTTCAAAGCTTTGTCTCCAAATCAAGCAGCTGGGAAGGGCATTGGCAGCACAACATGGACCATTTCTGAGTTAAATCGAAGAGTGGGTTACAACACGGAAGTGCTGGGGTCTCTTCATAGGAGGGATTTTTGTGGTCTGGTACCAAAAATATAAAATTGGAGTTTAATGAGGAGTTAAATTTTTTTCTGCCTCAGAAAGTGTGACTGTCTTGTTTTTGTTTCGGCTCCGCTTTTTCACCCTTCCCCCTTTTCACCAACACTCTGATAAGTGGTCAGGCTGAACTTTGCAATGGACATGTGCTGCCATGGTAACGATCATGGAACTTAACATCTGACTAGATGCCTTGAGGAAGGATTCTTGATTGATGTCAAGGTGAACTTTTCTATGGACATGTGTCGCCATAGTAACTAACATGGAGCCTAACACCTGGACGACATGCACTGAGAGAGGATTCCTGACCTTCCTATCAGAACTGATGCCACACAATGCATCCATTGATCATATGCACATTACATACACACCCCTAATCTCTCTCTGACCTTTTGCTTTGTTAATGTGTAGCTAATGTTTGTGTAGTGCCATGTCTGCTAACTGTGCATATGGGTTTATTTTTCTATGCGACTATAATTTTGCTTCCTAAGGAGCCTTATTCTGGAGACTGTTTTTTTTTACTCTCCTTCCTATTGTTACTAACTACGCCCCCACATACACTTTCCCCCAACTGCAAGGAGCGATGCTCTTCATGTGCTGTAACTCCCTCCCCCTTAGTGGGAGAGAATGAATTGCCCCCTCGGGGATAAATAAAGTATGATTGATTGATTGAAAATATCACAGAATGCCAACACAAAAAAAAACAAGTTTAATGATAAACCAAAACGACCAGCAAGCGGTGATGCCAGAGAGGGAAATATTCCCTTTTACTCTCAATGAACTACATTTTAATTAAACCAAAACTCTTGACTCCAGTAGTTTAATTCTTTTTTAAACACACTCAGTGCTTTCATGTACAAACATGAACAAAAAAAGTCCCACGTTGAGAAGTATCTTCAAAAAGACTCAAAATGTGTAGCTTCAGCTGAGTATCCTCACTCTCTGAAACTGCGACAACCAACACTGCACTATGGAAAAAACATCAGTAGCAGTTTTTAGCCACAAACTCAAAATAAATTAAACAAAAAGTGCAGTTCAAAAGGAACCAGTTACACAAAATGAACTTTTCTTCTGATTACCTTATCAATAGGTAAATAGGTAGGAGTAAAAGACATTTCTGGGGATAAAGTAACATTTACTCCAACACATTCCAAACTATTTTCTGGGATTCTTATTCATTCATTTTGGATGCTGACCTTGACATAGATCATGACCCCTCACCTTTGCCCTATATTCTGTCCTGTCTGTATATTTTATAGCCTGAGATATTAAAAGCAGCTATAAGGGTTGTTGGAGTCAATCACATTTCCTACAGAGACAAGTAATCAAGATTAGATTTGGACAACAGTTGGTGGAGTTGTTGTACTTTACAGACTACGCTCCCTAAGATGACTCCAAAAATCCCTTTTGGTGTTAGCTTAAGGTTGCATAAAATCTTTGCATGATTCACAGTCTGAAACATTTTAGTAGCTTTTTTTTTCACATATCTCATTTAAAAGCGGGTTGAGTCAGACTGTGGCTGGTGCTGCCAGCGAGGCTCCACTAGGTGAGCTGCAGCTGTCCCGGTGACCGGGATGCTAGCCTCCCAGACGGCGTTAGCATCTTGGGAAGTGTCTGGCTCCAGGACAGGGTCTGCCTCCAGGTTGGTGTTCACCTTCCGGATGAATGGTGTTAGCCTCATGGACGGTGTTCATTTCTGGGACGGTGTCTGCCTAACCTTGTAAGTAATGCATGACAATAAAGTTGAATGGAATTAATAAAATGTAGCTAACCCATATATTTCATTAGCACCATATATTAAAGTCAGTATAAAATAGAAACATTGAAATTTGAGTGGCAGGAAGTAGCATGGAATACAATTACCTGCACAGACCCTGAAGCAGATCACATTTCTGATCTCGTCAGTCTGCTGTCCAATCAGACTGACCAGTCAGAATCGTTACCTGCTTCGGGCTCTGTGATTGGTTGAGAACTGAGACATAATGTGGAGCCAGGATGAGAGCGAGGACCAGGGAAACTATGACGTTCTGTCCGTTGAAAACAGGCACCGACACAACGTCATAAGAAAACCTACGGACGACGTCAGGGAAGGATTTTCCATCTCGCCCACAACACAATCCTCCTGCCATTTGCAAACTCAAGGTGTGCAGGCCTACAGTGAGAAAACTGACTGACCAGTACAAGCCAACTTTTCCTGTTTCCACGGACATTTACAAGCAAACCCGTCGTCTCACACTTTGTGTGACTCACCGTTCCCCAGCTCTGCGTGAGGCTGCTGCGCTTTCATGCAAGTCTAAATGCTTTATTCACTCACTTTTTTTTGCTAGCCACACCTGCTAAGGTCAGCTTTTATGTATCGCAGGGGAATGAGGTACCTTTGGTCAAAGTCTAATGCAAGTGCAACCCTCAGCCGTAAAAGTGAATTCAGCCTTCACTGTGGAGATGTTTTTGCCCTTTAATATTTATACAGTACACTGTATTTTTGCATGTTTCCAAAGCCTCTGGCAGTCAAATAAGTGAGGAATTAAATCAAAATAAGGGAGTCATCATATTGTAGCACCTAATGCCGCCTAAGAGGGTCTGCAGAGCATCGTTATGGACGGGCTATAAAAATACCCCCTGTCAGTCCCACTGGGCAGGATGTGGAAACTCAAAGCTCTTCAAACTGCTCGATTACTAATGGAGGCCCATAATTCCAAATTCTCTGTCCTCTCACTTGGGAGAGTGGAACAGAAACTCGGTGGGAACAATTCTGTTTTTACTTGGTTTTAATAATGCATGAAAGCGAATAGATTCATTTCCCTCCACTGTTCAATATTTAAGTGCACGAGGCGGCCGTTCATGCACAGCGAATCTGCGCCGCAGCTTATGCTACGATGAATATGTTTCTGCCTCTTGCCCGTCTGACACCGTCTGAGGCAGGGGTGTAATATTATTTGAATTCCCTGGTAAAAAGGAAGTGAATGACGGGAACGAGGCTGGTGATAAATTCCTCGAGCCGTGCTGTTGAGGATCAGCTGGAGGTTTGAAGCGCAGTTCGGCGGGTGAATCGAACCCCATCCCATCACCAGCGACAGTAGCCATCTCATACCTGTCCTCATTGTCCCAATATTTATTTCATATAAAGCAGAGCACACAGGGATTTTTTTTCCCGCTCTTTTTGCACATTTGGTCATGACATTTTTCTTACTCCTGCACAGGAAGAGTGAGAACCTTTCAGACATTTTAAACTGGAAACAAAAGGCAGGTAGAGATGTTTCTGGATGAATATTCAGTGCCCGGCTGAAATCGTTACGGGGGGCGTCGCCGTGACCGGAACAGAAACAACAACTTTATTTACAACGCCGTCACATGACAGCAACGGCCCAGTGATTGACATTCCCATCTCCCGGACAGTTATGTGGAACAAACAGTCATGCAAATCGAGAACACATTACTGCATATGTTAACATGTTTTTTCGTCCACTTTGGCAGCATTAAAAAAAAAAAATGGATTTCATGACTTAAATCAACCTCGGACCAAAACGTGTCATTAATTCTGCATCTCAAAAAGGAGGAGAAACATATGAGAAAGTAGCTGAATAACGTTTGAAATGAAATCAAGCTAACATGTAAAAAACATGTTTATGAGAACTCTCACTTCACGCACTGAAATGAAAACGTTGTGTCCGAGTCCCTCGGTGGGAACGTGTCGTCGCTCGCTCAACGTGCACATGCTACAGTGAAAATGTACGGGACACGGGCAAAATTCACAGTGAGTAACAGGAATTTTGAAAACGGGTAGGTTTCATCATATTAAATATATTTTTAAAGGAGATGGAACTGTGCTTCATTGATGTGGTGGGATCAGACGCTGCTAACGTGCTGCAAACACAGGCTCAAACGCACCAAAACCATGTGAAACCACAGCGTTTCGGAAACGCCGTCGTCTCTGTTGACACGTAAACTGGCTGCAAAGTGTTTCCTCTAAAAGTGGCAACATGTGACACGTGTACGTCTGCTGGGGCGACAAGTGTGTGAGCAGTCGACAACAGCAACAGTGTGGGCGACCGAGCTGCGTCTGTGCTGCCTACTACTGTGTTGTCAGCCATGTTTACAGAGATCACCTTCACAGCGTTGTTGTCTGAACATGGAAGTTTTAAAAAGGAAAAAAAATGGGTAAAAAGGTAATTTATGTGAATACAAGCGTAATTAAAAGGATGCGCTGTAGAATAGAAATGCTACTGTTGTAATGGAGGCTCGTAGCACGGCGTTGCCCCGGGTTACGAGTTCAATCCGTTCCGGGATCGAGCTCATGAAGCGGAAAACTTGGGACCTGGGACCAGTTTTCCCATAAGAATACATGTAAAACCAATTAATCTGTTCCAAGACCCAAAAAAAACTCCCATACAATTCAGAATTTTTTTTATTTTTTGATTTTTATTCACTTGTTTTGGCCTGTTTTTCCACACTATCATCATCACCACTTTCAGTCAACAATAAATTTTTTGCTAAAATAGTGAATCCAGGGAGGTTTTGCCTCTGCCTCTTCCTTAAAATGTTATGAGAATGGGCGACACAAACGTCTAATACCAGTGTGCACTCTCTCGGGGTGTTTTTTTTTTTCTGTGAACAGTTCGTAGTGACACAACATCTCCTTCATCTCTGCTGTTGTTGGAACCTCCCCCTCATCATCCTCCTCTCCGCTGATCTCGTGCATCGCCTGCATCGACATCACATTATGGAGTTTTCTTCTCACCGCTACATCCTACTTAGGCCCCGTGATGAAAAAAAAAAAAACACACAAAATGAAGCACTATTTCAGGTGAAAAAAGGCACAAATATGAAGCACAACACAGCGCGAGTTTCACATCTACGTTTCTGGTCGGTCGGTGAGTCGCTCTCCTCTCGCTCGTGGGAACCATTTTACTCACAACCCGAGTTTATGCTTGTGAGCCGGTACAAAAATTTGCCCCATGTCTTCCTCGTAGCCTGAAAAATAGGCATGCCGATGCGCTCGTAACCCGGAATAACACTGTCGTAAAATACACTCCCAAAGCTGCTTTTTGAAACTGTTCCAGTATTGGTTGGTCACAGCATAATCCAAAATAAATCAATAAACCTAGTACAACACAGAAACAATGTGTCACGAAAAAGGAGACGTTGCCGACCTCAGGCTCCTACAACGGTGAGAATTTGACCTGACGCGTGTCAGGAAGAATTCTGTCGTGGCGCAGTTCTTCCTTTTAGAAATGTGTCCACTCATTTTCACTCTTATTTGCAAATGGCAGTTTTCTAGAAACGGCTTCTATCAAACATGGTCTTTAAGGGAGAGGTGAGCTTTAAGGAAGCCTCGCTAGTGAGCGAGCTGACCTTTCCACGCACTGCGAGGGACAGTCATTCATCAAAAATATTCTTAGCATCATGGCTGTTTGTCATTTTGTGCAGTCAGCAAAGCAAAAGAAAAGACAGTGTGGATGTTCGTTGCAGAGAATTAGTTGGGAAATGCCAAGAAGCCTAATTTCACTAATGGGCCTGTAGGCTTTATTCATTGTCTATTTTTCACTAATCAGTAGAATAAAGAGTGAATTTTAACACCTCAAAGCCTCGTTCACATATTCAACCCACTCGCGATATTCGCCCATTTTAAGACACAGCACAAAAAAGATTATTAAAACAGTATTTTATACACTGTGTTTAAATGAAGTGGAATTTTTATGACTTTAATAATATTTTTTTGAAATTGATGGCCCATTCACATTATGGGGATTTGTTTTACAGTGGCTGAATGACATAAAGATAAATCCGTGTACTTTGTACACGGTACAATCCATGGCCACGTGCACATGAATCCTATGAAGCACGAGAAAATTAAAGTGCTGCTAATTTACTCACTGAACTTTTGTCATTTTCAGTTAACAGTAATGAAAAACAAACAATTTAATTATGTGAGATTAATTTAGGTTTTGTTATAGTTCATGTATCTGAAAACAATGTTTTAAACCTTTTCTTCTTAGTTTTTAATGAGGAACAGGTTTTTAACTATAAATAACAATTTAATGAGACCTTAATGCAATTAGTTTTTACAAAATTGACTGCTGTAAAAAGGAAAAAAAATTTTTTCCCACATGGTTCCAAGCTGAAAATAGACACGAGCAACGCCAGGTGTAATGTCACTTTTTTCTTTTTTCTCTCAACAGCGTCGTATTAGTTACACATGATTTCACTAATGTAGCCACGATGGATCACTGTTCAACACCAGCGTTTGCTCAAACACCTTTTGAATTCGAGGTGGCAGATGTAACGCGTGTCCTGTAGGGACTTAATCAACGGCGTAAAACCACTTCCACATGACAGAACGATCAGAATTAGTCGCAGTTTCCCCTGTTTCCCCGTGGGGGGTAACAGTTGGGTCGGTAACGGTAACGGTTGGGACCCATGTTTGACCAGCTGGTGAATTTATTGATCAACTGTTGGCAAAAAAAGATCAGTCATCATCAAATACAATGGCAATTATTCACTAAACCTTTGATTTTTACTCATACATAAAGTCATAATTGACACATGATGACGCACGTCAGTCCTGACATCCTCATCCGTCCTGCGACAGAGCTCCGACTACCACTGTGAATCTGTAACACTGTAACTTGTGCAAAACAGAAATACTGGAAACGAAGCTGTGTGGGGTCAGAAAGAAAATGCTTCTCTGTGCAGAATGTGGACGGGGAGATTTTGGCCGGGACGGGACCTCACCGAAAAGGACACAAAAGATGAGGATGGAACAAAATTGCAAAGCGACTCCTCAGCAGCAGCTGTAGATGTTTGTAGGATTAACGCCAGCTGTGATTTTAGGTCCTTCAGGTACATGTGACCCACGGCAGTCGCCACGGTTTCAAAATGTCAGGAGGCACCACAAGAAAGTGCCATTTTTTCCCCCAACAATTTATTTTTTTAAAACAGGGATGCATCACTGTTTTTGGTGCAGTAGAAGAAGACGTCAGTGGCAATTTTATCAAGGCACACACACACACACACACACACACACGTAATATCAGTTTACAATAACAGCATTAACATCAAAACACTTTTTAAACATGGAATATGTAAATTTGCCATAAGCTGACTTTCAAAAACAAAAATATGGCAACATGTCAACGGCTGCCAGTTACTTTTGTTATTGTTTTTCACAAATCACAGTTGGACTCAGCGACCGACCAGAAACGCAGACGTGAAACTCGCGCTGCATTGTGCTTCATATTTTTGTCTTTTTTCACCTGAAATGGTGCTTCATTTTATGCTTTTTCATCACGGGGCCTAAGTAGGATGTAGAAGAAAAGCCGTCATGTGATGTGGATGCAGGTGGAACAGGAGATCAGAGAGGAGGATGATGAGGAGGAGCTGACGACAACAGCACAGATGAAGGAGATGTTGTGTCACTGTGAACTGTTCGGGGGTTCATAGAAAAAAAAAAAAAAAAAAAAAAAACACACCATTTTGGAAACATTTTAAGGAGGAGGCCGAGGCAAAACCACCCTGGATT
>JAQQAE010018872.1:0-11077 GCA_029823295.1 Pseudamia nigra | reverse complement strand
AGACTTATACTTTTACATCTAAACTGACTTTGAAGCAGTAAATACTAAAGAAGTTTTGCAGGATTCATCTGGATTAACGCGTTTGTTAGCATGGCTGTCAAAACTATCAATAAAATTATCAATAACATGAAAACAAACATCCACATATGACCCAAAATTGGACCCAGAATCATCACAATGATGGTCAAAAGTAAAAAGAGTAAAAAACAAAACCAAAAAAAGAAATAAACAATAATAAAAAAAGATGAATAAAATGATCAACCCAATGAACGAAATAGACAAATCTAACAACAATAAACAAAAAACGAACAAAATAATCAAGGACTTGTTCAAAAATGAAAAAAGGAAAAATAAATAATTGAAGAAAATTAACAAACTAATAACCCAAGTTAGCAAAAATAAACAAAATGATAAACCAAATGAACAAAAATTAATAATACAAGCAAGAAAACAAGCAAAATGGACAAAATCATTAGGAAAATTAGCAAGAAATGACAAAGTAGTTTAAAAAAAAAGAGTAAAAATTGACAACATAGTCTAGAAAATTAACAAAAATGAAGCATAAATAAAGCAAATAATTAAGGAAATGAAGGCAATTAACCAAAATGAGCAGAACAACAAACAAAACTAGAAAACCATAAACAACAAATGAATAAAATAATAAACCAAATGAACAAAAAATGAACGTATTATTCAAAAAATGGGCAAAAAGTGACTAAAATTATCAAGAAAATGAACAAAAACAAAGAAAACCATCCACAAAACAAAGAAAAAATAGCAAAATGATCAATGCAATAAACTAAATATTAGAAAAAAATAAAGAGACAAAATAGCACTCAAATAAAGAAGGTTCCATGACCCATTGCAGGATAATTTGCTAGGATTCAGATTTTGCTCCTTCACAGCCTTTAGTCTGGTTATTTTCCTTTTTTCCCTTTAAACCAGAGCCTTTAATGTCACTGTGTGGAAATAAATGCTCTTCCTGAATAATATTGTTAATAAGAGAACAGCTTGTGAGTTTTATTTTTACCTGATTCTGCAACTTGTGAGATGTCGACCCCCTGCTCTGCAGCCATGAAGCCCAGAATAGAAAATACCACAAAACCAGCAAAGAAACTGGTCCCACTGTTGATCAGCGCCAACACGAAAGCATCTCTGCGGAAACAACAACATTGGTGTAACCCCGGCAACCGGGACGTTTTCAGGACTGTGGGTAAATGTCTGCGTCGTACTTGTAGCAGTCGTTGTTGAAACGGTTGTAGCTGCCCAGAGCGGTCAGAGCTCCCAGTCCAATGGCATAGGAGAAGAAGATCTGGGTGCCAGCATCAATCCATACCTGCAGGTCAGAGGTCAAAAGGTCAGCATTTTGTGAGAGTTTCTGTTTTGAATCTGAATCAAAGTGTCCTCAAGTACCGTACTACCAAAGGCTGTAAACAACAAGACGGTCAACTGGCACATGATTTCTAGGATCAGCGTTAAGGCGGGCGTACACCGTGTTTCGACATCCGCATGTGATTATGCCATAGTGCACTGTGTGAGTGAGGTCGGACACCAAAACCTCTGTTTTTTACCCCACCTTTGAGGGTTCCACTTTCTTTTTTCCTGTTTTTTCTCTCTTCCCTTTGGAGCGACACCTGGCGCAAACACAACTAGACACAGGAGCTGGAGCCGATCCCAGCACACCTGATGAGTCAGCAGTTCATCACAGGGCTGATATTCACGCTCACATTCATACCTATGGACAATTTAGAGTCACCAATTCACCGAACCCCTTATAAACAGAATGAAATTGAGTTGAATTAGAACACTGGTAGCACAGACCCCCGTAGCTGAACAAATTCACCCATGTACACTCGACCCAATATTCACAAGTCACTTCAAATTGTTCAGAAGAACCCGTTCCGACTCGCAGATCAGGAGAAAATTGACTTTACGGCCTCTTTCTGTCTCAAACTCTTGCTAGATCTCGTTAGACAAATCTTGCCTGAAGTAGGTAAAACAAATATGAAAATGTAGCGGTGGTTGTGTGACTGTCCGTGGGTGTAACACGTCAGGTGAAACACAGCCTCTGAGCTGCAACATGTGACTCCACTCCACTCGGGGCCCAGGCCTCAGGCTGAGGTGATTGACAGGAGATGTGATGTCACATCTGAGGGAGAAGGTGAACTATGAGTTTTCAGGCAGATTCTGCTGAACGGTGTCAGAAAAGCTCTGTGCACTGAACGGGCTGTTTTGATCCTGACAAATTATTTTAGGGCCGAGGATCATGTTGAAAAGCACAGAAACTTGATTTTTCACAATATGTCTCCTTTGAGCTTCACACTTTGATTCATGTGTTCTGCCTCAAAGCCTCCGACTCCACTTCGGAGACAGGAAATTAGTTGCGTTTCATATCATTAGCGAAGCCTACGCTAGGCCACCTCTGGTCCTGCTTCCAAACTCCAGTGTGAACTGACCTGG
This sequence comes from Pseudamia nigra, assembly GCA_029823295.1. Lineage (NCBI taxonomy): Eukaryota > Metazoa > Chordata > Actinopteri > Kurtiformes > Apogonidae > Pseudamia > Pseudamia nigra. The sequence goes on along the minus strand of JAQQAE010018872.1, from coordinate 8,617 downwards.
GCCTCCTTCAGTTTGGACCAGTCAGGTTTGATGTAGTACATGATGCCGTCGTACGCTCCAGGAAGAGTGACGCCTCTGATCAGCAGGATGATGAGGACCACGTACGGGAAAGTGGCTGTGAAGTACACAATCTGAAACACACAAACAAAAAGGATGAGCATGTTACGATGCGCTACCGTACGCAGGTCGTCCCGGTTGGACGCGAGTGAAGGTGATGGACAACGAAGTGTTTTGCAGGCTGCTGAAGGGACTGCGACTGTGCTTTCAGCCTGTCCACCGTCACTGGGTCGGATCCGAGGACCCAAAGCTTTTTGCACAGGCTCACGTGTACAAAGATGGTTTTCCTCATGTTGCAGAAAAAACTAAAAGAGGCTAGTTTCTCAGGTGACCTTTAATCAGGTCAGTAAGTACATCTACTCCTTCACATGTACTTGAGCAGTTTTTTAAAATACTCTAACTTGGTTACATTCGCAATGAAAAAACGTATTTCTACAGCGCAATGAGTAGGAGTAAAAATGTTAACAACATTTAACAAAAAATACTGGATTTCAAAACATTACTAATATGTTTTGTGAAAAAAATGAGGAAAGTACAGAACGTTTATCTGCAAATGCTTGGACAGTGTTCAAAGGTCACAGTGATGTCACTGTCGATTGTTTCCAGTCTGAGCTGCAGAGCGACGGTAAAGACCTGGTGTGAAAACGCACTTTTCATGATGTGACTCCAGAAGCAAACGGCTCATTAAAGATTCACGCAGATCACATTCAGAAGCCGTTTGGGTCCGGACGCCCACAGTCCATTCACAGTCTGACGACTGACGTGTACAATTCAGATTTACATTCAGACGACTTTCCAGCTTATGCGTCAATACACAAAAAAACTCCATATCTTACAATCACACCCAAGATCCTTATGTCACCAACATAGATCAATAGAAACAGTTGCACTGGAAGAACAATACTCAGCTGACAGAAAATTATCAACTGACCGGAGCAGTTACATAACAGTTGCATGATGCATTTTAACCACAGACTATATAAGAAGCTATAGGCAAAGGTGGAGGTTTTTTCTGAAGATTAGGGGGACAAAATTACCAAGAAAATGAGTAAAAATTAACAGAATACTCAAGAAGATCAACAAAAATTAGCCAAACCACAAAAATGAACAACATTCCTAATTTTCCTGGTTATTTGGTAAATTTTTGCACATTTTCTTGGTTAGTTTGTTTATTTCATTCATTTATTTAAAATGAATTGTTCATTTTGTTGCTTTTGTTTTCATCTTTGTTCCTTTGTCCAGATTATTTGGTATATTTTTGCTCCTTTTGTTTATTTTGTTTCTGTTCACTTTCTGGATTATTTTGTTGTTTTTTCCTCATTTACCTGGTTATTTGGTTCATATTTGCACATTGGCTTGATTATTTTCTGCTTTGTTGTTGATTTTTTGGGGTATTCAGATCATTTTCACTCATTTTCTTGTTCATTTTATCCTATACCCTTGCCTGCGAGTATGAAATGTACAAAAAATGAACAGGATAACCGATGAAGTAAACACGCACGCAAAAAAAGAAAAAATAAACCACAACATGAATAAAAAATAACAAAAATGAGTACACTTCCATCCATCCATTTTCTAGCCCTTAATCCTCGTGAGGGTCGGTGGGGGGATGCTGGAGAACAAAAATGAACATAATCAAAGAATTAACAAAAATGAACAAATATAATCAAGATAATGAAACAAAAAGAAATGAATCAAGAAAATTAGCGAAAAATTGAAAAAAAAAAACAAACGAACTGGCTTCCCAGTTAAAAGGCTCAAGGACCCCTTTTAGGTCCCAGGCCTATCTAATCTATTGTAGATATTTTAATCTGAAAACTCCACTTATGGCGGAAATGAATGATGGTATTATGGACTTGATTTTAAGTAAAGATAAAATGAGAGAAACAGTTCACTCCGTCTTCATCTGTGATGCATTAGCAAAGAAACACAAAACCAGGCTGAATCCACAATGGCTGCAGTAAGTTAGAATATTACACGAGCTGGTTCATTTGCATATAGAGCAAGGAAGTAGATCTGATCACCGAGATACATTTTAATGTCAGATGTGGACAGAGAGCCGTCCAATTAGAAACAACATGCACTGAATCCAGGAGGAGTCAGATGGTGTGTCCTCTATCGAAGCGTCCGTGTACTGTCTGTGTGTCCTGACCCACTTTGGAACGACCCAAGTTTAATGAGCTCAGTGCATGAAAAAAAAAAACAAAAACAGCTGCTGTGTTACTGCAGAGTCCTTCTGTGAGAATCAGGTAAAGACAAACAGAGACCTGATGTGAGGAAACGGGAGGAGAGTCGACCTATGACACCGCGGAGGACTGAGTTTCAGCACCATGGAGAGCGCTGGGCCCAGGTGCAGCTGAGATCCAGCCAAATCACAGCGGACGACCTCGTATCCCAGAATCCCACAGAAACCTACGCGAACACACAGACCTTCGAGCACTCACACTGGAAGGACGCAAAGTCAGATGCCAGGAGCGATAGTACAACTCAAGTACATTTACTCCATTACATGTACTCGAGTATTATTTCCAGATAGGTGTATCTGAGAGTAGCTGTCTTGAAGAATTATTTTTACTCTTAGTTGCATTTGTGATGAAAAAAAAAAATCAGCTTCTGCTCAGTTACTGCAGGATGGCCACACCCTTGACACAGACTTTGTTTGATCCAAATAATGAAGAAAAACGGTCAGACTGTGTGATCATACCGTGTGTGCGGACCTGTGCCAAGGCAGCTCAGTCTCTCTTCATAGCGGGACATGACCATGAAAACAATCTGTGGTGAAGGATCGTTTAAAAATCCTCTGGATCTAGACGATGATTCAGACCACTCCCATTGGTCCTTGTTCCATTTCCAATCTATCCTGAATATTTTATCCAAATCTGTTCATAGCTTTTTGAGCTTTTTGTGCACAAACAAACAGACAAACCAACACCGACAAAAACATAACGTCCTTGGTGGAAGTAGTGAACTAAGCCACAAAATTAGCATTGTGGCATTAGTACTGTAACCGCCAAAACTGAACAAATGACATTTTGCTCTGAGGGTCACGTTGTAAAACACGTGTATATTTATCAACCACATCTTCCCTGTGGCTTCACCCACAGGTTTCTGAAGAGCCTGATAACTCTGATCCAAAAGTGGATTTAAAAGTGGAATGTGAGTGGACTGAGGAGGGTTTAATAAAAACGCTGAAAACGTCAGGCTTGGACACACCTGTCCATCACAGCACCTGTGCCCTTAATTATAACCAAATATCAATGTTCGAATCATTGTAATGGACAAGGTATATAAAAATTCACCTCTAGAACCATGTTCACAGGAGGTGGAAATAAACATTGTTCCAGGCAGTAAACATGTTTATTTCTTCTCTGAATTGGTCATTTTAAGATGGGACGCTAACGGGTTTGACTCATGCTTGGATTCATCCCCCAGTGGACACTGAAGGTACTGCAAGTAATGACACTTCTACGTTTACGTCAGTTTGCCACTTGGTACATGCAGCATGTAGTGAGGATTTTGACCATGGAACTTAATAAAAAAATGTCACATAAAAATAGAAGAAAAAACATAGCATGAATTGAGAAATACCATGCGAGTTGGTGACTCCTGTTTTTCCAAACCTATCCTATTTTTCCGTTATATTATTGTTTTAATCATTTTATTTTTTCTTTGTCCTCCACACATCCAGCTGTCTACATTAAGCTGTACAACAACAATTAGACTGTACAGTGCGGTATAAGACGGTATTCTGATTATTTTTGATAATGTTACAATTTTAATCTCAAAGAAAATGTAGATTGCCATTTTGAAATTTCTATTTTTTTCCCAATTCAAACATGTATAATAATATATTTGATCAAAACCATCAAAATGAAAAAGTGTAATTTCCTTCTTTTGGTTTTACACAGTAACTCTCTGTGCTCAGTGTCACTGAATTCATAGTATCATTAAACATGCACTATTTTTAACGGCAGCCCTTTGTGATTATACAATTCCACTGGCTGATGCCATTGCCGTTCAATGAATAATGCAGTTCTAATTAAAATTAAATGACAAAAACCTTTGTTACTTTAGATTTTATATTTAATTTGATCAGCGCGTCTGCAGTTCCACCTCGTGCTGATTTATCAATACAATATCACCACTTAAATGTTCAAAAAAATTATCAAATCTATCAAATTAAGACTTAAATGTGATGTGGTCTTGGTTGCATATTATTTTCAAAGCATTTACTGATAACATTTTCTAAATTGTTGGTGTATGGATGGGCTTTTGTGACGACATGAGGGTTTTTGATCATAATGACTGACGCAGCGTGTGTTCAGTGATGAAATGTGAGCAGATCTTTATGAATGGACTCTCTCTCTCCTGCTGTCGCTCATATTTCAGCCTCCTGCTGCTGAAGAAAACACTAAAGCTGTTTCTGTAGGCACCGAGAGCCGTGAGAAGAACAACACACACCGCATGACCTGTGACCCACACACACACTCCTACGCATACCTGAACACACCTTTCACACCAGTAACATCTGACACAAGGTCACATAAGAAAGGTTAAGAGGGGAAGAACAAACCTGTTAAAATACCAGGTGTGTTTGATGTTAAAAAAATGATTTCAACACTTTTCACACCTTTAATCTGACCTACAACCTGTACAATTCAACTGAAAAAAAAACAGGAATCTATAAAATATAAATTAATATGAAAATAAAAAAACTACAATAAGCCGGTTGCATAAACGCACAAACGTAACTTTTGCAATCGTGGGCAAACAGTTCAACCTTAGTCTCACCAGGCCATCACATATTTTCCCATGTTTATGGAAGACGTGGTGTATTTTTTTGCAAATTTTAGCTGGGCTTGAATGTTTTTCCCAAATGGTACGTTTAGAGAAAAAACACTGCGCTGCGGGGTTTTTTTTCTTCAGCTGGAACTGTGACAAGGTCGAGGGAATTAAAAACAGTTCCAAATATCAGACACGTCGGGCACAAAACCTGCAGGTGAAGAGGAATTTCACTTTGACACGACAATGAGCTCAAGCTTCATTTTTTAAAATATTTTCCCCCTAACAGATTTGTTTGTTTGTTGTAGAGGTCATAGGTCACACTGAAGGTGGGAATCATCCTGGGATGTGGATCCTCTTTAAATCCATTATCGTTATCATGACCTGCAGCTGTTGTGTTAAAAACAAATGTTCACTTCTGTTTCTTCATGTCGTTCTATAAACAAACATTAGCTTCACGTCACCGTGTAAGTCAGTTTTCAGCGATTCCACGACAAAACTTGAAACATTACGACTCTTTATTTGCCGTTTCATGCATCGAGTTGTGCCGTTTTCATCATCTTGCATATTTTTTTATGCAATTATTACCCATTTTGTTGCATGTTTTACACCAGTTTTTTCTCTTGTTCCAGCTTTAGCATAATTTCTCTCTCATCGTGTCTTTAATGTTTCTTTTATTTTTGTTGTGTCTTCACTTCATTGTTGCACCTTTTATGTCACTTTCATCTTATGACATCTTTTCCTCACGCTGTCTTTTTCAACTTCTCTTGCTGCTTTTACACCATTTCCGTCTTATTGCCTCTACACTCTGCTTATATTTTGTTGAATCTTTTACATCTTTTCATTTTGTTGTGTCGTTGTTGTTTGCTGCTCGCTGGGTGTTTTACATGGTTTGGGTTTCATTATGGTATTTTTGTTGTTCTCGTCTTTATTGTCATTTGTATCTCATTGTGTCTTTTGTGTCTATTAAACCACTTTTGTCTTATTTTTTGTCAAACCTCTGTTTCTGCAACTCTTGACACATTTCATTTCTATTTTCTTTTATTATTCCCGGTGTCTGTTTCAATTTCCTTATTGCTCTTTGCATGCACTGACACACAACTATTCACTAAAACTGTTGCAACTGCACTTACACGTCTCTCTTATGCTTCTTCATGCACAAAGTGAAAATGCGAATAGAAACAGACGGATGAAAATGCACTTGTATGGTTTGTAAAATCACCAAACAGTTACTATAAGTCCTGTAACTGTAGCTGTAAAGAAAAAAAACTGTTCAAATATTTAACAGCCCGGGGTAAAAGCCCATATTATTCTGTCACTGTTGACCTTTTTCATTCATTTTCTAGACATACTGTACGTTTAAAGTGATTTTGAATGCTTTAATCTGATATTTGTCATTTGTGTGACCGTGGAAGTATCATCATCGGAGGCGAGCGTTTCATCCAGGCGCCCGTGGACACGTGGCCTGAACAGTATCAACAGTATAAACATCCCGTCGACCTACGTGGTGTCTCAGTGTGAGACTCGGTCACGTCCCACTGCAGTCAAAACTGCCCTCCCACTGCTCAGCCAATCGCAACCCGCCACCTCACAGCCCCCTTCAACCCCCCCACCTCCTCATTGTCATAGCAACGCTTAGCCTGCCATGTGACGGCACACGCACACCTTCCCTTTACTCTGAAGGTTGTACTTTTAAAGGCACAGTCCAACGTTTTATTAAATCCTCTTATTCTCAATTTCATGTGTGTCCAGGATGGGTTTGGCCCAGCACGAGGCCACACAGGAAATTCAATCTGCAAATGGAAAGAATAGTGTGTGAGGGCAATTTTAAAATATCAAATAGGAATGTTTCAAGATTTATATGAGCGCAAACTTTTTTATTATGTTATTTTGGTGTTTTTTTTAAGTGAAACCTGCTCTAATGTTTGGACGTGGCTAAAGTTTGTTCTGGTTCTGATTCTGGGCTTGGCTTAGCTTAGCTTAGCACAAACACTGGAAACAGAGGGAAACAAAATGTCCAAAATTCTTAAGAACTCAAGTCAACATATGAGTCTTTATAAATGTTGCATGCAATATACTGGAGGTCCAGTATTAAACCAAATAAAACACATAATATAAAACATTCACAATGGATTTATTAATCGTTAACTGCATTAAGATTGTTTTGTTGTATATGAAAGTCTCCACAGAAAGCAAAACACCAATCTAAATTTTGGCATCTTTAACAATTTGCATTAAAGACAAACTAAATTAAATTGGATAAATCACCCAGCCCTCGGGGAACGCCATCAAAAGTAAAACAATTCATATTTCCAACAATAAAATTGACTGAATTTGTATCAATGTGCTTCCACTTTGTTGATTTTTAGGTATAAAAGATATACCAACTGCGAAAAAGCAGCAGGGAAACAACAATAAAGACAACAAAGCAGCAGAAACGTCAAACACATGAGCATGAGGGCAGTGAGTTCTTTCTGACCGACACTGATGCCAATCAATCAGCTGTCAGGTGACCTCTCTGACGCCGCTGCCGTCACGTAGCAGCTGCACATAAACCAGCTGCCACATCATGTCACTAACTGACACAGAGTAAAACACTCACTGCTGCATTTCACACATGTACAGACACACACGACATGTACGTTTATTGAGCAAAATTCAATAAGTTTACAGTTTGATACAAACCACGGCTTTGGTCTCACGGTTGGTCGTCACCTCTGTGCACACTGCACGGGGGGGGGGGGGTTGTCTGGAGGCTTAATCCCCTCAAATCATATCCCTCCCATCTCAGAACACCATTTGATGTTAAAAGTGTACACAGGCCACAAATAGTGTCGGGTCAAACGCTGGCTGAATGAACCAGTCTCTCACCACTGAAGAATAATGCTTCAACAGATGGGCTCATGGGAGAATTCCCAGACAAGGGAAGAATCCATAAGTCTGTCTGCAACAGCATGCCTGATGTGGAGGCAGTCACTTTTCCTGTGGATGCTTTATGCTCTCTATTAATTTACTGATTCTTACAGAGGCGGGAGTTACTGTAGCTGCTGATGCTTCTGGCAGGCGTTGCCGTTGCACTCAACAGATGAGGAGGCTACTTCACCCCGAGACGGAGGAAAGTATGAATTCAAGAGCAATGCACACAGAGGTTCGCTTTTACTTGGCATTGCACGGTGAATGGAATAGAACAGACCACCCAATATCCATCCACTTTACCAAGGACTGACATCAACTACAGGGGCACGTTTGTGTTGTGTCATTTTTTTCCTGAAGAGAACACGATTTCCACCAGCCTCAGGCATGAAAAGCTTCCAAACAAAGAGTGGAACTGGACAACAGGATTCACCACAAGAGGAGTGATTAAGGCCAAGGGTTTTTGATCTAAATGAGTAATTTCAGCATTAAATGTAAATAAACGGAACAAAAGAGAAAAAGTCAGCTGGTTGTTACCTTCCCGGTGGACTTGACTCCCTTCCAGACGCAGAAGTAGACCAGAATCCAGACGGCCATCAGACACAACACGAGCTCCCATTTGATCTGTCCAGGTTCATCCAGACCAGACGAAATGTTCAGCACCTTGTTCCTGGACGAAGACAACAAGATGATGTTTAGATTCATTTGTTGGATCCACATCAGCTCAAATCAACAAATTATAGTCTTCAGATTTAATTCATGACAGATAATCTACATGCTTCCGGAGGAAAAGTGGAATGGCGCATAGGCACAAACAACAGTCAGGACCCGTCCCCCCACCCGAAGGCGAAGGGAGGCTACCCTT
>JAQQAE010018871.1:0-11077 GCA_029823295.1 Pseudamia nigra | reverse complement strand
AGAGAGAGAGAGGGAGAGAGAGGGAGGGAGGGACACGGGGGGGGGGGCGATGCGCTGGGTGCTGCTAAGAAGGGAAGAGACAAAGGAGATGTGAAACCCACACAGGTGTAAAAAAACACAATACTTCAGGTCTAGTATTGATTGAAAAAGAAGTACTGCGATGTCTGATCAGTCGTATGGCGTACTGTGACACAATTGCTTGTGGACATCAGAACGCTCAGTGTGCGCTGAATTTGATTGCGTTTGCAGCTGAAGCAGACACACCGTGGATGATACCTTCATGTTTTCACATTCCTGACATGCCACACTGTACACCAGCCTTATGAGAACTCTGCCCACACTGAGGTGGTACTCTGTTATCATGGAAAACATCTGAAACTGAGTCAAGCAGAGGAGATGCAAGTAGTGCTAAAACTGTGTAATGTAAAAGCAGCATAACTAGACTTCAAATGCTATAGATGAGTTTAATCCTCATAATGGGAAAGACAAAAGGTTTTTTTGTTACAAGATTATGTTGCCAACAACGTCATATTATACAGGATTTTGCCATAGATTTCAGTCCCTTCCGTGCTGTATGGATTAACTAAGTGTGTGTAGGACATGCATGCTTGTAAAGTTGGAATGTTTGCACACGTACTTCATAGATATATGTGTGCAAAAACATGGAAAAGCCAGGGACCCCCTGGCTCATGTGGAAGAGTCATCACACCGCATAACATAAAGCCTGAGGCTGCATTGCAAAGGCCCAGGCTTGATTCCAATCAATCAATCAATCAATCAATCTTTATTTGTATATTCCAGTGTAATATATGTTAAGACCACGGTCTCATTCCTAACATTTATTGTACTGCTCCACTTCAACTATCAAATGAAGGTACAAACAACTCCCTGACATAGACCAATTGCAATAATGAAATCTCAAATGGATGACTTCTTGTGGATTTGCAAAACTGGATTATATATCTGGATAACAACTCTGGATACAGATCACAGGTGTAAATGGGAGTAAATGGGGTCTAAATGTTGCACAAACATGTAAAAGGGGAGAAGGGTGATTTCAATGCCATTACTACAAAGGGTCCTGCAGTTTATCCTGATGGTAAACAGTCTCATGTGTAGTGCTGCTGGTGGATAGATGTTGCATGACATACAGTATGCTGCAGCCTCCAATACACACCACGACCACCTCTGATGTTTTCCCTGTACCTACACCCCCGTGTCTGAAATAGGCATGGCGAGACAGCAGGAAGCTGAGGTGAAGGTGTACAAATGTGTGTTCTGAGGGGTGGGGGTGGATATAATAGCCCTCTTGAAACGATGGAAGTATGTTTTTCTTTTCTTCTCCTTTTTGGATTAAAGAGTAACCTGAACCCTGCTCTCTCCATTTGTGACCCCCATCCTGAGCTAAAGATTCGGCTCCAGACCAGACCAGGACCTGAGTTATAGACTGTGGGCTGTCGGGCTATCTAATACTGCCGACCGAGACAATACAGCACTGGTAGGGAACACTTCATGCCCACAGAACTCATGATTCTCTTTGTGGTCTATGCCCAGACCATGACAGAGTTTGAGGGAAAATCCTGACAACTACTGGCAGCAGCTGGTGAAACAGGAGATCATGTCTGCTACAGGTCTACGCTGCTTCTGAACTAACTCAACAGCTTTGACTTGAAAAGCTTTTGACGGATATCAACATTAACCACACAGAGAAAATAGCACGGCCATAAGTCAACTGCGGGCTGCACTCCTGTGTCTTCTAAAAGTGCTGAGTGACTGGAGAGCTTGTTTAAATACTCACAGCTTTAGAAGATATGCTGGCAAAATTTAGAACTCAAAGGACCCTCTGATGCACAATCTTTTCAATCTAGAAGTGCCCTTTCTTCACAAGATTTATGACACCAAACTTGTCGCCTACTACCATTAGTAAGCTGAGTTGTCATATGTCAAGTGAATTTAATGGTCAGCCCTGATCCCCTGAAAGTCAGTTACATAATAGTTACTTGAGGTAATGCTATACTGTGACATTTGTTCTCCTTTATTACTGCCATGATTAATTATGGTCACTTAGCTGTAACTACTTCAGGCTGCACATATTTCATAATTAGCGACTTTTGCTTAGTAAGTGCTCGACATGTAGCACCTGTAGATTAACAACTACAAATGCATACATGTGAAAGTGGTACCATTCCCCCTAAAGTATTTATAGGCATGCTCAAACAAAACACTAAGAGAAAGTAAGATATAGTGTGGTTTCATGTAAAGTCAAAGGAATGGGAATCATATCAGTGAAAAAAAATAGTGTGAATGACTGTTCTTTATAAATGTAGGGACAATAAAGGATAAAGTGGCATAAGAAATATACAAAAACAACCAAATTATAAAATAGAGAAGCTAATCTGCATAAGAATCTTATAAAGTTAGTGACAGAGGATGAGAGCACCTTGGTTCACACCTCAGCTCAGGAAGTTTAAAACAGGAACTACAAAGATTAGAGAGACAATGGCGTTCTTCTAAACTAGTGGAATCTTTCAATGTATGGAAAGATAGTTTTACAAATTATAGAAAAACGCTGCGTTTGGACAAAAATACATATTACTCTTCATTAATTGAAGATAATAGAAATAACCCTAGATTTATCTTTAGCACCATTTTATCTTTAGCACTGCCAGATTAACAAAAAGCCATAGTTCTATTAAAACCAATATCCCTTCAACTCAGTCCCCTAATGACTTCATGCAGTTTTTCACAAATAAAATAATGACTGCTACAGAACAAATCTGCAGTACCACCATTTCCCAGTTACAGCTTAAACAGTATCTGCAGAGCCCCCTACTCTTGTACTTCAGACTCCTTCTCATGTACAAGTCTGTTAGAATTATCAATTCAGCAAAACCCTCCACTTGTCTGTTAGACCCAATCACAACTAAATTATTTAAGGATGTCTTTCCCTTAATTGACAGGACTATAATAAATCTGATAAAACAGTCTCTGTCATTAGGCTGCACCGCTCTGCTGTAGCGTCTTTTTCCATTGAAGGCCTTCCTTGACATTGTGGGGTTTTGTCGGAGAGAAAACTTGCAAACATACAGCATTTCAGAGTCACATATGCTAGCAATCGAACATTTGTGTCAGTTTGGTGAGCTGAACGCATTCTGTACTGTACAGTACAGGAAACGCAGCAGAGGAGATTGATTGTCAATGGCCTTAGCCAATCAGGACGGAGAACACAATGTGTGGGTTCTCCTTTAGCCAATCAGGACGCAGAACACAATGCGTGGGTTCTCCTTTAGCCAATCAGGACGCAGAACACAATGCGTGGGTTCTCCTTCAGCCAATCAGGACACAGAATACAATGCGCGTTCATATGCTGTGAAAAAAAATACATGAAAATTGCACCAAAAAAAAAAAAATCCGTGAAACAGCGAGGCTGCGAAAGGTGAACCGTGATATAGCGAGGGACCACAATACAACCTTACAAAAGACTAAACATTTGTCCTTAGTTCTGCCACCTCACGCCCAATTATTTATGATATTCTGTTGCTTCAGGCTTCTGTCTGTTCATCACCAGTTTGACCCATTTACGTCTCTCAGAGAAACAAGCAGCTTCCAAGGCCTTTGTTTGACAAACAAGACTGTTTTTTTCTGATATCAGCCTGTCCCATTACTGTGAATTTGTCTGTCCCATTACTGTGAATACTCCTTCAATAAAGCAAAAGTCTGGAGAGTATGTATGTTTCAGATTGCTGTGAAACAACTGATTCATACAGGATTCAGACAGAGCCTGGCCCAAAGAGTATAAAACTTATAGAACTTTGAATGATCTAAGCACTTGTGTGTTTATCTTGTTGATGTGCATGTGACTGCTTCCTATGTGTATAGTATTATGCAATAAAGAATCAATTTGACAAGACAACCGATCCAATCGTTCATCTGACCAAAGTTTGATACAAAAACATTAATATCTTCAGTCCTGGACAGGACTGTTTGGTATGGTTAGACTTAAGTGCTTTATTCCAAACACACTCATTCTTACACAGAGCAGTGAGAAGGGAAAGGTGGACATTGCTTTCCCAAATTAAATAAGACCAGATACAATGGACTCGAGGAGCAAACCTTGGAGGAGGAAAAAATATAAGGCAATCACATTCACTCTCCTCTTCCTGAACAGTAACAACATCTTCAAGTATGACAGAATGACTGCAGCAAAGGTCAGTTGCTAACACAGAGCTCGATGTAAGTTTTAATCTACTGCAAACAGTGGAAATGGGGAAAGGTCATATTGCTTGAGGGGTTCAAATGCAGTACAATGCGCAATGAGTGCATCATTAATGAGTACACAGAGACACAGCCTGTACACTGGCCCAAAACACTCAGACAGTTTTTATCACAAGTATTTTAAAATGAGTCCATTTGTCTGTTTTTTCAGCTGTTGCTATGCTGCTTGCTGAGTCAGTGCTCATGGCAGCGTTAACGTGTTTCCAACGTCTACTCTGTATCGGTTAAGACTCTGCTGAGGATTCAGAAATCACAGCTTTAGTCATTTCCACCAAAGTGACATTTTTAGGACCAAGTTCACTGGACATTTATAGTTGAATATATAAATATATATTCAACTATATATATAAATATATATTCAACTGTGTTTTTATGATTCTTGCCATTTTTTGAAGAATCCTGCAAGGTTTTACCATAAGCTATTGCCATAAATGAATTTAAACGCGAACATTTAATTTTACCTGGTTCTTTAAGAGTTTTGAATCATTTTAAATTATGTCTTAATGTGAACAGATTAAAAAAATATCATATTAAATAGAATGTCACCAACTAATCAACAAAAAAATTGTAAAAAATTGAGTTCATTGCTCGACACATTAATCATCATTGGGGCTAGTGCAAACAGATAAATCACATTTTACTATTATAGCAGTTCACACAGAGAAAATGCTGAGAGAAATTATTGACAGCAATTGTACTTGGACACATCAGAAATTCATTTTTCGGAATTTGTATTTTATTTAATTATACAGCTGCAACATGAAAAGTAACACCAGCCAAAACTCTTTGGTTGACAAATTCATGAAAATAACGTATGGTTATTTAATTCTCATTTAAGGTTCCAGATACTTTCTATTTCAAGAGATGTTTGTGTTGAGTTTAGAAGAGCCTATTTTAAGAAAAGCTTAGACAAAATAAATCTATATCTTCAAGCTTTATTGTCATTTAAATTAATGTTCCATTTAAGTACGTGCTCAACTTAATGTGATCAATAAAAGCTTATGTGAGATAATTTATTTCATTTCTTTATTCAGGCATTAGCTAGTCTGTATCTGAGTTGTGTGTATCCATGTAAACAAAACAGGACTAATTTGTGCTCTCATCAGTTTATCACAGCCACATCATGACTGCCATATTGAGCAGAGTTATCACACATTATTGCTTATCCTCTTATACTGATGTAGACTGAACTTGTATCCAATTACTTCACATAATCACGATCACTCTCCATCTTACCACAATGGGAACCACTCCACCTTGCACTGACCTTGATGGTGACACTGCGTCCAGTGCTGTTGTCGTGCATGAAGACGCGCAACATGTGTGGAATAAGCTGAGGCAAGTAGAGCTTGAACTCTCCTCCCAACGCCACCACGATCTGCTCGATCAGAAGGATGATAGTGTTCTGCATGGGGTTGTTTGGGGTCCAGTACTCCTGCATAAACATATCACATATTAGGAAAAAACAGCATCACTGGGGACTACTCATATGAGCTGGAAATTTTGGAAAAATGAAAGACCAGAGCCACATTGAAAGTAAAATATAACATATTTATTCAGGTACAAATGGGAAAAAGCCCTAACATCATAACAATGAAAAGATGAAACATTTGAGGAAAGAAAAAATATAATAATATTTAAATTTTCAAAAAGCTGTCAAAATATTATGTGTCAACATACCGTGTCAAAATATTACGCATCAAACATTACTTGTAGTAACCGTTTGTTGAACAGTTTGTTCTAAAGATTATAATATTAGGATGTTAAGGGAAACAAAGTCAACTTATTCCATCGTCACTTTAGTATTTTGAGACAAACGTACAATACTTTGAGGTAAAAAGTTAAAATTATGCAAGAAAAAGTAAAAGGTATTTTGAGAATAAATGTATAATATTTTGAGGGGAAAAAATCTGTATACGAATAGAATAAAGTTGTAATAATCTGAACAGAACATGTATAATACCACAAGAAAACAATGTGACTATACAGTACATTTAAAAAAAAATAATACGACGAGGGAAAATGGCTCAATTTACCTCCATCTTCAAAATTCAAAATCTGAATTGACCGGTTGCTGTGCTGCTCCGAAAGTACTTAAGGTGCAAGACCATGAAAAGGCTATTGACAATGTATCAATCAAAAGCCATGTTTGTACTTTGGCAGCAAAATTATTTGTTGCCGAAGTACCAATGGGAGGCTGGCTTACAAACTGCTTCTTGTCTGATACTGACAAAGTGTGGTTCTCTGCGACGAAGCAGATCAAAGACCCGGGGACAAATTAAGCAAGTGTAAGTGTTTAATGTTGTCTCTCATTGACTCATTTTGAATTGAGCAGTTAATTTTGAAAGCCCTGATAACAAACGCTCATTACCTACTTTTCTGACAATGAAGTTCGATTGTTCTCAAATTACTTAAAACTTAAAAAGTCACTTGTAGAATTTGTGTACGACTACCATGAACAACTCATGGAAATAAAGAAAGTAAGAGAAAATGTCTAGCAGAGGATTGTCAGTAGCCTTTTGGTAAGTGGTCTTGCACGTATACAGCGTCTTTCTAACCTACAACACTCAAAGCACTTTACACTGCTTTTCCATTCACCTATTCACACACACACATTCATACACTAGTGACACGCACTGCGAGCAACGTAGGGCTCAGTGTCTCGCTCAAGGACACTTTGGCCTGTGGACATGAGAAGCCGGGGATTGAACAACTAGCCTTCCGGTTCATTGACGACCCGCTCTACCTACTGAGCCACAGCTGCCGGATTGTCAGTAGCCTTTTGGCAGTCTTCCACCCAAAGTACTTTGGTAGTAGACACTGATAAGCTTTACTTGGCGAACAAACAACTTACTGCTGTGTTGCTATACACTACGTGATTTCTTAGTTACTATTACAATAACAGATAAAATACAAGTTTACACATGTACATTGTGACATTTTCTCAAAACACTGAGTTTTCTGGTAAGAGCAGCTTTTTTCTTCTATCAGTACAGCTCTAAATTTCTGTCATTTAGCATAATGTCCATTTTATCAGATGCTAGACATCCCCTTTGATGCACATTATAAGCTAAAAATGGAGCAAACTTATAAACTCAACCTAAAACACAGATGTGATTGTTAATAAAATGTATAATAATAATAACGGTGACCTAAGTATGTGCTCCAACTTTTGAATATAAACTTTTACTGTATTCAAAGAGTACATCCAAAACACTTAATATTCAGCACTACCTCATCATCTCTGTTCCTTTAGTGTTGGGCAGTATTTGGGGCTGAGGAACTGGGTCACAATGTGTTTCCATCAATAAGCCAAGTGTGTGAGAGACACTTGGTCAGATTTCACTCTAAAATAACAAATCCTTCACATGCCAGAGGTGATGAGGGAGTGTCATGATACTAAATGGCAAAGTACAGAGACAGTTTCCTGTCAACAGGGACTGACATCACGTCTCTATGTGGTTTGTGACACCATTTTGGAAATCCAGGCTTGGACACTGTGTACATTTGAGATAATAGTAATTTGAGTTAAAGTGGAGGACTTCAAGTCACGCAATGCGTCAATCAGTCAATGGGCCTCAGCTGTGAGATCTGGCTGAGTTGTTATTATCGGTGACCAGGGGTCTCTGCAGCAGGCCCCCAACTTCCTACATTTCCCTGTCTGTGGCTGCTGACTGCAGAGAGTGAGTGAGTGCCCTGAATGCTATTCCAGCCCCCTCATTTGGATGCAGGAGCTGAGCTGGAGCACAAATGAATAGATTCTTTGTTTCGCTTGCCATTTATTAACTCAGAGGGACTTGAACTGCAATTGTACAGTTCTCTCAATTACTCTTCTACAGTTACCACTACATGCAAGAGCATCATAAACAGTGGTACCAAGATTCCAATACAGGGACAGTCACTTGATACTTATGCCTTGGTAGATGATTATGTGGCAGACGATTGTGTTTGTGCAAGTGCAGAGGGATGCTTGAGCAATCAGTTCACATCATGTGATAACGCTGAATATGTAAAAGTCAAAAAACCCCTATTGTACAGCAGTGGATACAAACCTTTTCTTAGGTGTACCAGTCGACTACAAGAAAATAAGTACCACTCAACAGCCCTGTTCCTCTGTCCACTAACCCCAACAGGTCGAGGCAGATGGCCGCCTACCCTGAGCCGCTGGTTCTGCTGGTGAGTTATCTCTTCCCTTACAGGAAGGTTTTCCTCCCCCATCGCCCTTGGCTTCTTCTCAGTGGTTCTGTTGGGTTTACTCTTTGTATAGTCTTGAGGTCTCAGCCTTAAATTGTGAAGCGCCCAGAGATAATCATTAATTATGATTGGCACTATACAAATAAAATTGAATGCCTACTGAATTCTTCGGAAAATGAAGTAAATATCTTAAACACAAAGAATTATGTATAAGTAATGCTGTGTATGACTACAAATTAATATCATGGCACTATTTAAAAGTCTGGCTACTAGTCTCACCAGATCAGTTTACACTAGTCTCTGTGGAGAGTCAGTAATATGAAGCATTTATAACCCCCTGACATGTTGGAAATAATTATGTGGGGATTGAGTTACTTTGGAGCAGAGTTTGTTCTTCAATGCTTCGAAGAAACAGTTGTTACCATCAAGAAACGGCCCTGACAGTGAGCGTACATCACTATCTACTATTAACTTGTTAGCTAAACAGAGCTAGTAAACATTAAATGATGCAACGCAGTCTCCAAATGTAAAGTATAAAATACACAAAAATCTTGAACCTTTAAGCTTGCTACATCACATACAGTGGTGCTTAAAAGTGAGTGAAGCCCTTAGAACTGTCTACATTTCTGAATAGTATAACCTAAAACTAGAAAATGTCATGGAAATTTTGAGTGTACCTGCTCCTCCTGGCAGATTTGGGTCCTAATTATTGTGCCTCCCAAATCTCAAAACAACTGAGAATTATTGTAAGGCGACATGAAGTTTGGTTAAACACGCATAGACTTACTGAGAATGTTGAGGGTACTCCTCAAACAGAGTCAACTGTGTCGCAAACTGTTACTCAGATCATCTTTTCACCAGGAGTGACATGAGGTTTGGCTGAACAATCTGATATGATGTTTACCTCCACCAAAAAGTGGTGGAGGTTATGTATTTACTGGTGTTTGTCTGTCTCTTCGCTAGTGAGTTGGAAAGATTACATAAAAAGTAATGAACGGATTTTGATGAAATGTTCAGGAAAGGTGTGAAATGGAACAGATGATTAACTCATGTGCATGTAGGTTCAGTGTATATTGTGTGAGATGCAACAAGTTAAATGACTCAGTTAGTGGAGTGGAATAAACACCTTTGCGCTGATCTAACATGGAAGATGATGCAGTAGTTACATGAAACTTCTGTTACTCTGCGGCTCAGTTTTCAAATTCTGTAAGTCACTGGGCTTTGGCTAGCAGATTTTCTAGAGGAGGACAAAAAAACTTACGAGCCTCTTGTAAATGGTCTCTGATTAAAAACAGTTTTAGCAGAGAACATTTGGATAATTTTTTTCTCCATTCAGTCAGTCACATTCCCACTAACTCACCAACATTCCGCCCCATTGAGCCCCAATGTTAACTCAAAATAAAAAGCCTGAAAATCACCTAAAACTCTAACTCTGATGTGGCAAAAACAATACCAGATGACCAATAGTGATAGGCACCAAAAAGGTAAAATGTTTTATGACTTGTTCAAACTTTCTGCCACTTTCCTGTGTTAAAGTATGGCAAAGTTGTGTGGCTTTGAAGTGGGGTGCATTTTGACTTTTTTGACCTCTTCCCATTGGACATGAAGGAGAAACTTTTCACACTTCTGCAATTTTTTTCCACCATCCTTGATGAAATTGCAGAAGTGTACTATTATGAGAAAACACTCTGTTTGAGGATGCTCCTCAGAGTCATCTGTCACAAACTGTTGCACATATCATCAACATTTTTTCACCAGGAATGGTAGGAGGTAAGACCGAATGTGCTGATATAATTTTTTTTTGTAGATGCAGTCTAAAGTGTGTGAGACAGAGCAAGATAAACAAGTGAGAGTCACTGGAGTTGGATACCTCTGCTCTCATCTAATACTGAAGTTAATGCAGCAGGTGGGTGGACCTTCTGTCTCTCTGAGGCTGTGATTTTAAATTCTGTAAGTCACTGGGCTTTAGATGGCACATTTTCTGCAAGGGGACTAATGTGGCCACATGTCTGGAAATTTTGGTAACAAAACAATGAGTCTTAGTTTTTAGACTTCTGTAAAGATCTGATAATGTTTTAGGTCATATTCATGCAGAAATACAAAAACTTCTGAGCACCACTGTATCTGAACCTGTCAATCATTCTGGGAGCTTTGGCACCTGTCCTGTCACAGGTCTGTCCTGTCTCTGCTGACCTGTCACTTATAAGTAGAGTGGCAAACTGAAATCCAGTCTTTGCCTACCACGCTTCAATCAAATCTTGCTGTGTCCCAAGCAGTTTTTCAAATCATCCAAATCTTGTCATCACCAGTACCACAAAGCTTGGGTGAACAAAGGCTGATTTATGCAGGTTAAGTGGAAATTGTGTCCAATGCAGCTGTGAGGGGGGGTCACAAGCCAGTGTTCTGTTTTACGTCGGTCCCAAGCCCGGATAAATGCAGAGTGTTGTGTCAGGAAGGGCATCCGACGTAAAACCTATGCCAAATCAAACATGCGAATCATTCATATGACTTCCACCCGGATCGGTCGAGGTCCGGGTTAACAACAACCGCCATCAGTGCTGTTAACCAACAGGGTGCTGGTGGAAACTGGACTACTGTTGGTCGAAGA
>JAQQAE010018870.1:0-11077 GCA_029823295.1 Pseudamia nigra | reverse complement strand
AAAAATGAACAAATGTGAAGGAAAAATGAACAAATGTGAAGGAAAAACAAACAAATGTGAAGGAAAAATGAACAAATGCGAAAGAAAAATGAAGAAATGCGAAGGAAAAAGTAACAAATGTGAAGAAAAAATGAACAAATGCGAAGGAAAAATGAACAAATGCGAAGGAAAAAGGAACAAATGCGATGGAAAAATGAACAAATGCGGAGGAAAAATGAACAAATGCGGAGGAAAAATGGACAAATGCGACGGAAAAATGAACAAATGCGAAGGAAAAAGGAACAAATGCGGAGGAAAAATTAACAGATGCGGAGGAAAAATGAACAAATGCGACGGAAAAATGAACAAATGCGGAGGAAAAATTAACAGATGCGACGGAAAAATGAACAAATGTGAAGGAAAAAGAAACAAATGTGAAAGAAAAATGGTGGCTACACGGCTGTTCAGTCCTTCACATTGTGCCTGTCGAAATGCTCTCACTGTATTTGCTTGGTTAAATCCAGGTGGCGACTTTTTTTTTTGGCCAGGCAGAGTATAACTGGACAGAGTGACCATGACGTCATCCATTAGTTCTGAGGTCAATCAGGTCGTCACATCCTGGACGCCATATTGGAGCCAAAAACAGGATGTGACCATATTTGGACGAACGGAAGCGGAGCTTATGAAGCGTTCATGCCAGGGGACTTGTGGGAAGCTAACATTAGCTGCTAGCTTACTGATGCAGTAAATCTTCACCACACAGTGTCAAACAAAGTCAAATTACAAACACTTACCCACAGCTGCAGTCGAGTGCATGTCATGTATAACTATGAACATATTGAATAAATAGAGGGTACAAAGGTGTGAATCCTTCCGACTTCACTAGCAAGCTGTTGCTATAGCGACATGTCTATCAAACCCCAGCACGGCAGTGATTTGTTGGATTATTTGCTGTAATATCTCAATAATGGAGCAAAAAGTTAAAGATAGATCATCACGTTACTTATTAGAGGATCCGAATAACGGCTAGCTTAGCTATGAGTGAGCATCTCCGTAACTAGTCCTTCACCAGACCCTACATGTTGGTACAGAACTTGAGTTATGTTCTATACTAGCTCTGGGTGATGTGTTTGTCACTAACCTATCGGAGGATGAGGTGTGCGTTGGCCAAACGCACCTTCACATATCTGCTGGTGGATCCGGTGAGTCCGTCGGACCAGCGTCCATGTATGATGGAACAGCCACCTCTTGGATCACCCGGTCATCATTCATAGTTTTTTAAGGCGAATATATACAGAACTGTTAGCATGCTCCTAAAAGTTCAATTCTCAGTCCGTAGGTCGATGTGGTTCGGTTTGTTTCCTCTCAGGATTCACCGTGTTTAGGTGAGAAGCCTATTGTAACTGCTCCATTTATTATTACCGTATTATTATTTTTCTTTGTGCCTCATCGGTTGCGTTTTTGAAGCACTAAACGTCATCGCACACTCACGAAACTTGGCACACTCATCACAAGTGCGTGAAATTTTAATTTGATAAAGGTCACGTGGGTGGGCGTGGCCTAACGACCTCTGAGCGGGGCCACATGTCAAAGGTCAATGGAGAGTCACTTTCACGTACGCAAACGAAAATCGGCACACGTGTGTATCACACCCAGACAAACACAAAATTGAATTTGTCACATGACCCCAATGCAACAGAAAGTTCGCCATTTTGGATTTTATGGTCATTTTTTGGCATTTTTTACGCGTTCAATTCACGCTGATGACAGAGTCCACAAACCACGCCCACATCCTCCTAAATGTCAATCAGTGACTCCCTGAGCTAAAAGCCACACCTACGGAAATGCGATGGTAACATGCACACTTGTCAAGGCAGCGTCAATGCAGAACGATTCACATTTCGAAGCAACATCTTTTTGGCTCCGTAGTAAAAGAGTCAGGATGCGAAACATGTCACCGACTGATAATGTTTGCTGCATAATTGAACAAGAAATATGAGAAATGAAAACCTGAGCTGCTGAAATCCTGCATCAACAGAAATAAAATCCACTTTGAAAATTACACTAATTGGTCTCCTCAGTGTTGCTCAGGGAAGAGGTGATGCTACATGACCCCGACTGCGCTTTCTAAAGTGTGTTGGTGGCATCAAATTCAACATGACTGTGCAATTTTTTCAAAAAAGTCATTTGATATGTTAACATTGTGCTATTTTAAATTAATTCATGGGGTTTCAGTGTTTTACACAGCAACTCAACTTTCTTTGGAAACAGTGCTGTAACTCACTAGACTTTTTGCTAATAGAGCCAGAAAAATGAAAGATCTCAAACACGAGCAGACTGAATTCGGAATATTTTCTTCCAAATAATGGAGAGTGAATGTTTGTCTTTTGCTTATTTCCAGCAATAACTTGTCCAATATCCTGTTTGGCAAGGACAAGGGAAAAGAAACAGAGCACAGAGAGGCAGCAAATTCAAACCATCATAAGTCCAAATGAATCTATTACCATAATTCTCTCAGCTACTCGGCTTTTCATATCTCTGTGCTGGAGGGCGACGCTCCGAGCCTTTCCGACCCATCTCCATTACACTCATCCTGTCAGCCGAGCAGCCGAGCAGAACGAGGAAGGAGGAACGGCGGTCATAATGAGCGCCACGTTAGCAAAGCAGAGGATGGAGTCGGCAGTGATGGAACGACACGGGGCTGGGATCCAAACGGACCCAAAGGCCTGGAGTCGCGCGCCGTCATTTCTCGCCGCAGGATTTGTCCAAACTCGGTGAACGTAAAACAAAGAGTTAGTTTTCATCATTTCAAGTCGCCTTGCCACCGACATTTTCTGCTACTTTTGACCCATGTTAACCCAGCAAATGTACCGTTGTGCTCAAAAGTTTACACAACCTGGAAGAATTTGTGATTTTTATTTTTTGGGCAAGTTTTCATAGAATGTGAATGATAATACAAAAGCTTTTCTGTCACTCATGGCTAATAGTTGGCTGAGGTTTGTTCATAATTGTTACGATGGAGGTCCAGGCTAGCTTAGCTAAATCCATTCTCTAAGCTCCCAAGACCACACCCTGTAATCTAATCCTGTCCGGACCCGGCGTGTTTGTACAGAACTTGAGTTATGCTGTTCAATCGCCCGAGGTGATGTGTTTTCGATCCTGTTGGTGGATGAAGGTGTGTTTCCAAAACTCACCACCACATGTCTGGTTCCGGATCTGGCCAGCACCCCCCACAGAGTCCACCTGTCCGGCGGTCCGTGCACTTCCTTCCGATGATTCGGCCAACCCGCGCTAGGGTTCGCTTGTTGATGTACTTCAAAGTTTTTTAAGGTGAATATATACAGTAGTGTTAGTGTGCTACTTAAGTCTGAGCTGCTCTCGGCTTGTCAAACTCTCTTCGTCTCCCCGCAGCTGTCGCATATCCCGCTGGTGACAGAGTTCACAAGCCACACCCACATCCTCCAAATATGTGTCATATCAGTGACTCCCTGAGCTGAAACCTACGTCTACGGAAACTGGGTCATAACAATAATGAAAATCAAAATAACAGAAACTACCTAAACAACCCATATCAAAAGTTTACACACCCTTGAAGTTTTGGCCTGGTCCAGGGGGGTCCGGAACCCCCTTCCATAAGGTTGTCCTCCCAAAAAAAATCACATTGTAAACCAAATAATTTTTCATTCAAATAGTATAGTAACATTTGTTAAAGGCACAATACAAGTGGTTTTATTTGAAGCCACATTGTTTGACATTTATAACCACTGAACACCCCCCCCCCAAAGTGGTCTGGTCCAATCCGTTTGCCCCTGAAAGACAGGAAGTGAACGTGTTCAGGAGGAGGCTGGTGAGTAAGTAACAGACATTCAAACCTTAACGAGTGGACAGTTAATAAGTTATTTATCTCTACTTGTTCAACCACCATATGATCCTTCGGCCGAAGTCGGCCGCTACGTTTTACATAAACACAGCACACAGTTAGTTGCTAACAAGCTAAAACAAAAAACGCATTAAATGTAGCAAAGCTGTTCGTCTCGATTTGCAATGAGTCTGTAAATTGCGCAGCGTTTTTTCACTGCTGCTGACTGACAGCCTGCATTTTTTTTGTCCCCCCTAAAAAAATTATCCTCTGAAATGTTACTGTTTATGTCGCCTCCTCAGTACTGTACGTAGTCCAATTAAATTCAGCATCTTTTTAAAAAAATTTTTATGACCGACACAGAATGAGCCATGTTTGGGCCCTGGACCATAAGTTGAGAACTAATGAAACAACTCCAAATTAAAGATGACCATAACTGGACTTGTGGAGAATGAATGAACGACACTTGTTTGTGTGTGATTGGATTAAAGCGACGCCCGCGAGCTCGGCCGGTTCGGAAGCGTGAGGTGAAACGAACCTCGCTGTTGTTAAATCTCCGGAGTCTCGTTGCCGCCGGCGACTGTAGCCAAGTCGTGAAATTATTCATTCAGCGTTGGAACAACACTGAATAATTGTGATTTCAGACTGTTCTCTAGGAGGGGAAGGTTATTTGTTTTACCAATTAATTAATTAACTAGAAACATCTTTTTAAAAATGTTTGTTTATGATATTGATTTTTATTTCATTAATTGTTTACTGTATTTTGCAAGTTCATTTCCGTTCATTTTTTTGAATTATTTAGTTCGTCTTGTTCGTCTCATTTTTTTTAGTTGACTTTGTTCACATGCACATAGATTATTTTGTTAAATTCCCTTCATTTTATGAATTATTTGTACATTCTTGAACTTTTTTTTTTGCTATTTGGCTCATTTTGTTATTTTGTTTATTTTTATTTATTCTACATTATTTGGTTTGATCTGTGAATTAATATTGTGGATTATGTTGCACATAATTGTCAGAGGTGGGTAGTACTCAAGTACTTTTACTCAGTTACATGTACTTGTTCAAAACTTGAGCAGGTACTGAGAGTCGCTGTTTTGCAAAGTACTTTTTACTCATCGTTAGTGATTAATCAAGAAAAAAAAATAACAAAATGACAAAGCAACTAAGCAAAAAAAATGTGCAAAAATGCTGAAATAAATGCAAAAATTAACAGACAAAAATGTACAAAATAAGTATTAAAATAAGCAAAAAATTAAGCAAAACATTCAAGCAAATTAACAAAAATGAACAAAAAAAATCATATCAGAATAATACAGTAAGCAAAAATGGACAATATAATCAACAAAATCAAAACAAAATAATAAAGTAAAATGAACACCAGGTATAATGACTCAGTATTTTATGAGATACTTTTTTACTTATTTTTATTAGTACTCTACTTCTACGTGAGTGCATATAATTGTTCTTTTTTGTGCATTTTCTGAACAATCGTGTTCACTTTTATTGTTCTGTTCACTTTCTACTGAGCCTGTTATTTTTCTTTCTGAGTTATTTTTTCACATGATTCACCTTCTTGGTTATTTGTCAATTTTTTTTTGTTCATTTTGTGGATTTGTAGATTATTTTGCTTACTTTTAATTCATCTTACAATCTACACTTCACACGTTTTTGCTCTTTTTTTTTGGATTATGTCAATAATTTGATTATTCTGTTTTGTATATTTTGCATGTGATTTTTTTTTTCTTGTTTTCTTGGTTATCTTGTTAATTCTGTTCGCGACATGAACAAAAAAAATCTTTATGTATCCTGTCATTCACAT
The DNA here is from genome assembly GCA_029823295.1 of Pseudamia nigra. Classification (NCBI taxonomy): domain Eukaryota; kingdom Metazoa; phylum Chordata; class Actinopteri; order Kurtiformes; family Apogonidae; genus Pseudamia; species Pseudamia nigra. The sequence goes on along the minus strand of JAQQAE010018870.1, from coordinate 5,417 downwards.
GCACAGAAAAACATACACGAGGATGTCAGCGTATGCTAATTACTTTCCAGTTTGCAGTAATAGGTAGAGATGCTACATTTCTCTCTGGGATCTGGAGCTGGTGACGCCGGTCGTACCGTGTGATACCGTGTGATTCGTTCGGCGGCGGCTTCGGCAGGTGCATCTCCAGGCTGCTCCAGGTCACCGACGCTCAGCTCCACCACCTGCTCCCTGTCTGACTGTCTGCCTTCAACGCCGCAAACAGGAAGCTGCTCCTCCTGCCGAGCGAGGAGTTCACAAAGTGTGGACCGGTCTCCGGGTCCAATAACTGTCACAGACTTTAAAGCTGCAACGAGCTGAAACTGCCAGGATTTGGAAATGCACACCTTCCGAGGTAGATGACCTGGAGACGTTTCACGCTGCTGTGGAAAAGTGAAGCCACTTTTCTAAACTTCTATTTGGAGCCGTGGAGTCATGTCTGACTGAATCTGGGTAATTACAGCTGCCTGTCAAAAAAAAAAAATGCATATAATGTATCCTGTCAAGGGCTAGATTTTCTAAATCCCCTCCACGGAGGCAACAGGACGTGCAGTTATCCATTCATTATCCATTCTTTAATTTTCTTCCACTTAATTTTCACCCTTCGTATCATGCAGCGGATATTGAAGTTTATACAAACCACTGAAATGCCAAGTTCTTGTGATATTAAAAAATTAGACCACAATACAGCGGTTCCCCGGTTTACGAGTGCATCGGCTTAAGAATTTCTTGGGTTACGAGGAGGAAATCCAGCAAATTTTTGTAGCGGCTCACGTGCAAAAAAATCGGGTTGCGAGTGAAATTGCTTGCGAGTCCTTCTTTCTTAGATTAAGTTTGCTCTTTACGTTTAGTACATCAAGCCTCCTTCGCCTGCAGCCGTCCGTCTCCAAGGTAACGTGTCATTCTGAATAATTTTGAGAACTAATTTCATGCATTCCTTTTCAAATAATTAACTTTTTTTCAGATAATAATAATAAACATTCTTTTCCAGATTCCTTACGTGCACGTACGGGTTTGTATATATGGAAGTTTTCTTGTGTCTCGGAGCAGATTAATTTGTTTTACATGTATTCTTATGGGAAAAACCGCTTCACAAGCTCAATCCTGGAACGAATTAAACTCAGTTAATCATCTCAAATCTTTACCCACCGTTAATGTGACCTATGACCTGTACCATTCAACTGAAAAACAGCGAAATCTGTCCAGAGAAAGCACACAAGTGTGCACACCCTCAAACTAATATTCAGTTGAAGCACCTTCCAACCAGTCTTCTTGGGTAGGAGTCTATCAGCATGCCAGATCTTGACTTGGCAATATTTGCCCACTCTTGCTCCAAATCTGTCAGATTGTGAGGGCATCTCTGGTGCGCAGCCCTCTTCGGGTCACCCCACAGATTTTCTATTGGCTTTATGTTTGGGCTCTGAGGGAATTCCAGTTACCTTCAGAGATTTGCTAGAAAGCTGAAGACATTGCTTCCAAGCATACATCTAAAAAACAAAAGAATGTCCTCACCAGAAGGAAATGAAAGCTTTGGAATGGACCAGCCAAGGCACAGACCTAGAGCCAGTAGGCAATCTAATGGATACGGAGCTTTTGCAATGACGAGTAGGCAAATATTTCCAAGTCAAGGAGATATGTCATGCTGATAAGGCACCTGCTGAAGAGGACTGATTTGGTTGTATTTTTAATTGAATTGTACATGTTACAGGTCATGTTAAAGGAGGGAAAAGTCTCAAAATGATTCATTGTGATCTTTTTTAACATCAGAAAAACCTAGAATTTTAACAGGGGTGAGTACACTTTTTATATCTACTGTAACATATAGAGACCATTCACACTCACATTCATAGCTATGTGCAAGTTGGATAAATGAAAGTACATGCATGTCTTTGCACCATGAAAGAAAGCTCACACCGACACACAGAAACCATACAAACTCCACACATCAACCCAACGCTGGCCAACGCGTTGGGTTCAAGGGCAGGATCTCCTTGCTGTGAGGCTAAAGTGCTAATCACTACACCACCATCACCGACATCAGTGTATTTGACCAAAAGTCTTATCACTAAAAACAACAGTACACCTATCACGGTATCTGAATAAACCCACCGAGACTAGACTGAAATGATTGGATTCTGCATTTCTACTCAGGACTTAGTGTGATTTTCGATCCATCTATCAGAAGGCCTGTGGTTTGAGCCATCTGTCAGTCCCCACCACGTTTAAAATGGAATATTTCCGGGATGGTTTGACAGAATGTATTCAAATTTGGCGCAGACAGTACATTCACTTGGACTCACGGATGGACTGAAAATATTTTGGTGGTTGCTGCTGGTAACTGAGAGGAGTGAAATGATTCGATTATTGTGGACACATCTGATTCAACAGTTTTTTTTTTTTTTACTGATTTGAATCGGCTGGTGCTGGGACATTTAGAACCAACATCTAGCAGCTGTCATTGGTACTTAAAGTCACAGTAGTTTGGCTCTTTGGTTGCCATTATTAAACCATTTTATTATTAAGAACCACAGCTGCTTTCCCTCAAAGAAAAATTACAGGGAATACACAACAGACCAATTTTTTTTTTTTAACACTACCGCTTAATGTCAAAGATCTGTGATGTTACATAAAGTCACTTTGATGTTGCATAAAGTTACACTGGGCCTTTATGGTTATGGTTTCAAGAAATCTGGTCAAAACAAGTTGAATTATTATATGGGTTTTAACTTACCTTTAGTATGAAAACGCAGACTTTTTGACATTAGTTGCTTCCTTCTCTTGTGTTGACATCACACCACCATTTTGAAAGGGTCATGACACATCACAGTCACGACTGTGACATGAGCACCATACCATATCATACCAACTTTATTTATAAAGCCCTTTAAATTCTAAACAGGCCAAAGTGCTATCATATCAGCAAAACTTTACAAGGAGTACACGTAAGAAGTATAAAACACATAAAAACATAATGTTTAATGTAGGTGTTATGATGCTAGTTTCCATAGCCGTGGTTTTCAGCAGGGCCTCAGTGGTTTGACACATATTCGGAGGATGTGGGTGTGGTTTGTGAACTCTGTCATCAGCGGAATGTGAGATAGCTGTGTGGAACGAAGTTGATTTAAGCAGCTCTGCGAACGCGGGACCTGAGAGAAGAGACTTCAGAACACGAGAACTGAGAAGACGGTGGAGAGTTTGACAAGCCGAGCAGCTCACAGACAAACAGAGCTGTAAAGACCTGAGTCATTGGTTTACAGATACAAGCATCAAACTTTTAAATAGCACACTGACACTATTTGTATATATTCACCTTAAAAAACTCTGAACTACATCACCCCGCGTTCCTAGCGCAGGGTGACCGAGTTGTCGAAAGGAGAGTGTGGACCGCCACACCCTACCTGCCCTACCCTGAATCAACCGAGTCAGGGTAGGGTAAAGCACATCACCTGGGGGAATGTCTTGGTAGCGCAGAGAACAGGCTCAGGCCGAGGCTAACGGGGAGACAAACCATAACAGCAGGGACTCAATGAATTAAAATCAAGCATGAAGCTAAGTAGGGGAGGTATTTGAAGTGTGTGTTACACTGGTGCCACCATGGGTTCGTATGTGTAATAAACCTAAATTCATCATCAAGACTATTGTTTTGACTGCACAAAAAGAGCACATTTTTTTGATAGATTACAGCGCAACATGACAGCAGAATTCTGTCGTTTTGATAGTTGACAAAAGCTGTGATAAAAGTTTGTCTTTTGTCATAATGTGAACTTTTCAAATGCTAACCTACTGTGCTATGTTTTGGGGTCGGGTAAATTTTGTTATTCCATTATTCAAACCAGCCTTTGTTGGATTCTTTTTTATCCTCTGAAACAAGCACCTGAAAGCGCAGCCCCGTCACATTTGTTCTGACAGTGAGTACCTTGTTGTTGTCTAAAGATATTTATAAAAGGAGAATGACGCAAGACGGATGTCTGATTACTTCATAAAGCTGGTGGGAGACGAGTCGGGCCATCAGTCTGTTTGACTGCCGTCGAAAAAGCAAATCCCCAGTCCGACGATCAGCATTTCAAGCACGGAAGCTGTGTTTGTATTTTTATGCTTTAAGACTTCTTGCGTTCCTCCAGTTCACTGATGTGTTAAACTGTGAACACTGCCGGCAGCGTTAAAGCCTGGATGTGAAACCCACTGAAATGCACCGGAGAGAGCGTCGAACCTCAGCCGCCGACAGCACAAACTCAGCGACAACGTCGGAAAGTCAAAGTTGATCTGCAGCGGGGATCGACACTGTAGGAATGATGAGTGATGCAATATTTATGACGGGATCTAAATAATGAATCTAACAGCAACAACAGAATGTGGCATTGCTGCGCATCATGGATCTGTCACAGCAGACGAATCAACAACGGCGAGAACAAAAAAGCGGAATCAAACATGATGTATAAATTTACCATCAGTCGTCATTCATAACGTCCTTCAGTATCAGTTAAAAAGATTCTGTCTAAAGGCAAAACATTGCTATTCGTTTTCAGATTCCCGTTTTGTCTCTGTTCCCTTCTAATCATGTGCTCAATAGCAGCGAGTGCAGTTTGTCTTGTACAACGGCGAGCGTACAGTTCAGTATCAGAGCCCTTAAACGGAGCACAATGGCCTCCCTGGATAAAAGCCACCAAATTGGCAGCCATAGATGAGGAACAAGGGTGTGTGTTTCCAGCAGACTGTCTGTCTGACAGCTGTGTCTGTTTCACAGGCCTCATTATGAGCCGCTCTGTCTCAGCGTTTTCCCCCCACATCAACCGCCATCTTCTCTTTATATTCATTCTTTCCCTCCCAGAACAGGGCTTTGACTGCCACCTCTTTTTTCCCCCCTTTGCAGGTCCATCTAAGGTCTTGACTGGCAGGTAATTACCAGCCGCGTGACAGTGGCCCGTCTCGGGAGTTGAAAGGCCATCAAGGTGTTTTTTTTTTCTTGGATCTGTTGAAGTTCTCCGAGCCAGACGCTCCATGTGAGGCACAGGCAGGTGCTGGCAGCACTGAGCTGTTTGTTGGGTCTTTGTTGTCGGTGCTGCCCTGGTGGAGTTGTTCGCGCTCGTCCACATCCTCTCGAGGCAGCTTTGATTCTGTGGCTGAAAGGCACCTGGAGGAAACCACTTGATGTCTGTCTTAACCACTGTTGCTGCACAGCGATGGGTCAGTAAGTTCCCCGGCTGAAGTGGATCTGAGGTTATATGGAGGAATACGGTAAAGATAATCTTAAAGCTGGTGTAGTTTAACAGTGACTGAGCAGATAAAGGTGAGCATTTAAGGCTGCATTCACACCTGTTAGTTCGGTCCAGTGGGTCGATTGGACCCACAAGTTGTTACAATGTTTCAATTCTCAACTAGTTGGGTCCACATTCACACCA
>JAQQAE010018869.1:0-11078 GCA_029823295.1 Pseudamia nigra | reverse complement strand
ATCTTGGTGTCAATTTTTTACATCACAAAAACCTGGCATTTGAACAGGGGGGTGTAGACTTTTCATATCCACTGTACGCCTAGGCTTCATTCTCACAACTTTAACCTGCAGAGAAAAAAAACACACAGGAGTCGTTCGACAAAGAAAAGTCAAATTATTATGACTTTAATTGAAAAAAAAAAAAAAAAAAAACATACATGGACTTGCATTAAGTTAACACAACAAAAGAGAAGACTACATGGAAAAACAAGATAAACACTGAAAAGCCAGAAAGGCTTCAATACACACGTCTGAATGGCAGATCCACATTCTCAGCATTATGTTTAGCTATTAAAGACAATGAGAATAAACTGTACAGCACACGCATTACATAACAGGTACAGAGCTGAGTGTTAGGATGGATGCGCTTTAAATAATTTACCAACAGAATAGACAGACGTAAATACAGTCAACCTTTTACACGTATGAATGAAACTGCTGCAGCCTTACAGAGAATATATTTACCACATATTCTCCTGATCATACAAAAGCAGATTAATTTATGGTTCAAGTGCCACTTCCAGCTTTTTGATTTTACAATCCTGTTTCCTAAGAGTTGAGCCACTGGATAAAATGTAAACAGAAACAGAATTTGATGATTTTCAACATATTGGAAACTGCTATTTAAGTGAAAAGTGAGGCAAAGTGGAAATGTTCTTGTGGAAAACACGGAAACTGTTTGCTCCTGGCTAAAGAATGAGAGGGTCCATTTGGTTTGACACCAGTGCTCAGGTCCAAATCCAGTGTCTGTGATGGTATGGGGGCACATGGCATGGAGCACCTGCTCATTTGTGAAGGCAACATACAGGTTCTAAGGCAACATGTGCTGCAAGGTAGATGGCCTCGTTCATTTCATCAAGACAATGTCTAACCACATCCTGCACATATTCAAACAGCATGGCTCCAAGGTGAAAGAGTCCATCTGGGGTCTCCAACCTGTGGCTCCAGGGCCACATGTGGCTCTTCGGCTCCTCTGCAGCAGCTCCTGTAGCTTTGTCTCAACAGTACAATACATCAAAATGAACAAACTAAGCACTAAATCAACAATCATGAACAAAAATTGAGACAAAACCTAAAAAAAAGTCCACAAAATGAGCAAAATAATGAAGAAAATAAACAAGATTAAAATAATTGAATAAATAAAATGAACAAAACTGAAAAAGAAATGAAATAAGCAATACTAAGCAAAATAATCCAGAAATGATCTAAATGAGTAGGAAAACTGACTAAAAATGAACAAGTGACTAAAATAGTAAATTAGCTGAATGAAATGAACACAAATGAAAGGAATAATCAATAAAATGGAAACAAAACCAACCCAAAAACGTTACAAGATAAATAACTCAACAAAATCAAGAAAATGAAGGAAAACTCAGCAAATTAATAAACAAGAAGTCACAAAACAAAATGTTAAAACAATTTAAAAATATTCAGGAAAGTGAACAAAATTTCACAAAAATTGATAAAATAATAAAAAAGCATTTTAAAAAACATGCAAAATGAATAAAAATGAAGAAATGAAAAAATAACCAACAAAATGAACCAAAAATTAACACAATGAACAAAAATTAGGAAAAACCTGAAGAAAATGCTTCACAAAATAATCAGAAAAAGAACTAAATGATTAGGAAAACTGAAAAAAATCCACAAAAATGACTGAAACGGTAAATTAACTGAATAAAGAATGAACACAAATGAAAAACATAATCAACAAAACGAAACAAAACAAAATATAAAACAATCAAGTAGATGAACAAAAAAGTCATGCAAACTGAACAAAATGGTTAAAAAATGTAAAAAAAAAAAAAAAAAAAATCAGGAAAATGAACTAAATTTCACAAAACTGAATAAAATAATAAAAAAAACAAAAAAGATCTGAAAAATGAACAAAAATCAAGAAATTAACAAAACAATCAATAAAATGAACTGAATATTCAGCTAAATCAAGAACAATAATACAACATAATGAACAGACTGGCTATTAACATGTTACTAACTAAAATGGACATCATATGCCATGTGGTTCATAAAAGGGTTCAGATATTTTTGCGACTCTAGACACACATTTCTTTTTCATTCAGTCCAAAGATGACTCTTTGTATTTTAAAGGTAGCAGACCCCTGGTGCAGGAGCTACACTGACCCGGTGCAGCCCTGATGGTTCACCTACTAAAAACGTTTGGCACAATATGAAACATAACACAGGACAAAGGAGAAGAGATCCCCCAAAGCAACTGAAATCCCACATCCTACCTTCCACTGTGAAAATCACAACAACCAGTCACCAAACATTTACATAGCGAAGAAAGCGGTAAAACGTGACCCTGAGTCAACATTTCTGAAACGTGTTGCTGGCATCAAATTCAAAACAGGTACATATTGAATTAAATATTGGGTTTCAGGGTTGTGGAACTTATTGCACTCTTCTTTTACTTTCATTTTATACAGTGACTCAGCTTTTTTGGAAACAGGGGTGGACATGCTGCTGACCTGGCAAACTATTTAACTCTTTAATTTAGTGGCAAAGTAAACTGTGCTTACATTGTCCTTGTGCTAGAAGTCTACATTGGCATCTGCACACACAGTAAACTGTCTGTTTTTTGTGTCATTGGCAGCACTTAAAGTTATGACAATAAAGGCAGTCTCATCGTTAAAATGAAAAACGCAGCATAAGTAAGAACATATACATAGAAAATCACTGTACAGGACTTGAAAGATCACTTCACTGATTTAAAGTGGCCACAGTCAGTGTCTATGGAGGTTTGTGAAGTAGCAGCGCCATCTGTTGGTCAAAGAACAATAAAACTGCACTGAATCAAGTGTGTCCTGCTGAATGCTGGATCCCAACATTCATACTTGTATGTTTCTGATTTATTTGTACAAGAACAGGTGCCGTTTTCTCCCATTTGTACACTTTATGTCCTAAGACAACATGACCTGGAATAATAAAACCTAATTAAATCACCTACATCAGTGTTTCCCAAACTTTTAGAGTTTAAGACCCAAAAAAGAAATGTAGTGTCGCCTTGGAAAATCAAAAATTGACATCAGTGTTTTTTTTAATGGATTCAAAATACTTAGATGTCGAAGAACATGAAATCAAAATGAACAACATACTCACTAAATCACCAAGATGAACAAAATAATAAATGTAATTAATCAAAAATGAACAAAGTATCCACTGAATGAAGAAATACACAAAGAATGAACAAAATAACTGAGTCAATGAACACACCAGTAATCAAAAATTAACAAAATAATGAAATAAATTAACCATAAATGGGCAAAATGATCCAACAAATAAAATGAAAACACAAAAATTAACAAAATTAACACAAGTGAACAAAGTTATCCACAAAATGATCCAAATATTCCACAAATAAGATGAAAAAACAATAACTATGGAAATGAGCAAAACAGAAAATTATCAAGAAAATGAGCATTAATGGACAAACTGAACAGAAGTAATTAAGAAATGCACTAAGTCATCAATACAAGAAACAAAACACAAGCAGAATAATGGACAAAATGAACACAAATGATCAAAAATTAACCTAATGATTAAGAAAATTAGCAAAATTACAACAAAGATAAAATGATCAAAATAATGTTCATTTCACAAAATGAACAATAAATGTACCAAATAATGAAGAAAATGAGCAAAACTGAATAAATCAAGAGACTAAAAAAATTACCAAGAACAAAAGCAAAATAATTCACAAAATGAAAAATTTACCATATAATGAACTTAATGAAAAAATAAAAATAAAATAATTAAGAGATTAGGCAAAAATGAACAAGATTATCAAGAAAGTTAGAAAAATAATTCACAGAATGACCAAAAAATTTACAACTTAAGAAAAGGACTAAAATGAACAAAATAGGAAATGCACAACATGATCAAAAACACAAAAATCATAACTAAATAACAAAAAAAAATCTGCCACAATGAACAAACTTAAGAAAATGAGCAAAATAACCTGCAAAATTATAAAAAGAATAAAAAACTACAGTAAATTATCAGAAAAAAATAATGCACAAAAAACAAAATAATTTTAAAATAAGCAAATATTAACATTTTCAAACTTAATTAGCAAAATAATCAAGAAATGTTCCACATCAAACAAAAATGAACAAGCATGAGCAAAGTAATCCATAAAATGAAATAAAATGATAAAAAGTGAACATAATTAAGAAATTGAGCAAAAATTGACTAAAATAATACCAAAATGAGCAAAAAATCCACAATAAGAAAAATGATCAAAAATGAACAAAATGTTTCAGAGAATGTGCAAAAATGAACAAAATTACAAAGAACACACGTAAAATAATTCATAAAAAATGTACCAAGTAATAAAAAAAAAGAACAAAAATGAACAGAGTAATTAAATGGCTGAACAAAAAGGAATAAAATAACAAATGCACAAAATGATCAAAAGCACTCAAAAATGTAACTAAATGACCAAGAAATAGAGCAAAATTAACAAAATGAAAAAAAAAAATCCTCAAAATGACACAAAATGTAGTATATAATCAGGAAAATTAACAAAAATGAACAAATAATGTGCAGAATAAACTAAAACAATTCACAAAATAATTTTAAAACGCAAAGTGAACAAAAACAAGCAAAATAATACAAGAACATTTCAAAAAAGTGAACAAAATAGTCAAGAGAGTGAAAAAAAATGTTTAAAATAATAAATAAATTGGCAGCTCATCAACAAAGGCTCCACAGCCTGTTTCGGGTTCTGACCCAGAGTTTGGAAAAGACGAGTCTACATGAATGAAAAGCAGATTAGAGACAAATGTTTTGGTGCCTTTGACCTGGTTAATCTTGGGCAGTGTTACCGTTAGTTAATCTATTTGGCCTCGGTAATCACTTCCCCGAACAATTAAACTGGTACACACACAGAAATGCAAAGAAGTCACAAAGTGAGTTGGGTCAAATGACTGCAAAAGGTGATTTCTGACTCTGAAAGTGAAGAGTAACGTCCTTCTACTCAATGAATAATGTAATTATAATGTGCCAAAGTTACATCATTCCAGTCTTTAATGTGACAACTGACATTAACTACCTTATGCATTCCCTTCTAGGTTTATTGCTTTATATAGTTTATATCTCCATTCCTGTTGAAGACACTGAAAAACAAAGCTACAAACAACTTTTCTGATTACGAGGTGAAATGTTAGTGTTGAGTGTTTAAATCACTCATCTAGTGCATCCACGGGCAAACATTTACCTCCGTGGGCTGCTCTATATTCCCTTTCTCATTAGAAAAATAAATACATGCAGGGACACTAATACAAAACTACCAGCGCTGTGTTTTAAGTTACAGCGTCCCCGACGCCGACTCAAAAACGTAGACTGACTTTAATCTCAGGGCGGGGTCCTCTTAACTGCAGCTTGAGGCAAACACTTCCTGTCCACCAGGAGGTTCATGTCATGACTCTAACACTTCAACTCACAAAGGTTTCAACATCTGGGAAAAACCTGAGACTCTGAGATGGACAGTGTTGTCAAAAATAAGGCTTCAAGCTCTCCTCTCATTATGCTTGGAAATTGAAATTAGAAATGTCTCTTTTGCGATGAGGGAGAAAAAAAAACAAGGCTGCAGATCAGAAATGATGCGACGACACACATGCATCTTAAAGTCCTCGTGGTCGGTCACTGTGCAATACTGTACAAAAATGAAAGCACACCATACTTCTGCACTTTAGACTGAAAACTGCAGGCTGCCTTATTTGTACAGAGAGATGCTTAGGGGACTGAAATGATTCTGTTAAATAAGGCCACTTCTAAGACACTTACAACATACATACAGTACATATGAAACATGTTGGATCAATAAGTGTTTTTGAAAGTAAAAATGGAGTGCAATTTCTTTCACAAGGCACAGTCTGGCATAAATTGGCACTTTCCACCTCGTTTCAGTTCAGCTGAGATTTGGCCTCTTGGGACCTGGGTTGCGACCAGGCTGATTTGGACCAGTCAGAGACTAGTTTGACACAGTCTACTTCTGCTGCGGTTGCTGCTGCCTGAGGCTCTCTAGCAGGATGAGCTTGTGGGCGGGGTCGAGCACTCCCGCCTCCTCCAGGTCCTCCTCAGTAATGTCACTGTGGACAAGATGAAATGACTCACTGATGGTTTTTAATTCAAACTGGACATGCATGGAGAGTAAAGTTCAAACAAAAAAATACTATCACAGACACAGCACTACAGTGGGATCTTTACTTCACTACCTCAAATGCACTTCTAAGTATCGACATGCGCAAGTGTTCGTACCTGAGGAACTCCAGATCATCCCAGCCATTGTGTAGCAGACCCTGCTCATACTTCTCCAGTCCCAGTCTCTGGAGCCACTCGCCCACTGAAGACTCCCCCACAGATAAAGATGAGCTACTGCTGCCCCAAAGTGCCTGCAAAGCAGACATTAAAATCAAAGTAAATATAAATAATAAAATAATAAAATATACAGAGGCGAAATTAAAGTTGTCACTATAATTAAAGTGACATTTTTACAGAAAGTCATTTTCCAAAGAGGAGTACTGCCAGTTTTGTTTTTAAAGAACAAATGGATGCAGCAAACAAAATTACAAAACTTGTCTTTTCAGATACATAGTACTGTATCATTAAATTTGTGCAACACCTTGCCACATCAGTACGAGTTATAAAATATCATTGTGACCTTGAACCAACACTAATCAGTTTATCCTAGACTCCAAGTGAATGTTTGTGCCAAATTTGAAGAAATTCCCTCAAGTTTTTCTCTAACACAGTGTTATTGATAATGGGTCAGACAGATGGACAACCCATAAACATAACCTGTGGCCATAGCTAATGCCATTATGGAGGAACAAATAACTAAATGAAGTCAGGCCAAATTCAAACCAAAGAAAACACAGAGGTGGTTCGAAAGAAAGCATCCACAGATCTCCTAAAAAGGAAAACATCCTGTCCCTGTCATTCACTACTGGAGTAGGAGCTCCTATATGTTAGTCAAAAACTCTAAGCCCTTCCGGGGTCAATCCCCGGTGTAAGCAAAGAAACACCTTTATACAGTAAGGTAACCTTAGGAGTTCCACACTGCCACCTGGTGGCAATAACATAAATCAACACACCACAGGTTAAACCCTTGTATCCCAGGCACACATGTAAACAACACAAAAACATGGCTCCTACACTACGAATACACCCCTGAGTCAGACATTGGAATTCACCCTCACCTCCTCAGGCATGTCCTCTGCGATGCTCTCTGTGATGGGGTTTCTGGGCGGGAAAGTGCGGCAGGCGTCCAGTCCTAAACCGATCACTGGTCCCCTGAGGGGAGGCGGTGCAGAGGGAGCACGTGGCGGCTGTCCAGGAAACTCGCTCTCACTCAGTGTCTTTGCCATCTGGAGAACAGAACATGACTGGTCGTCCAACACTCCTGCCCCTCCGCCCCCTCCTCGTCTAAAACCCTCCCCAATTGCCAATGGTGCAGCAGGAGTAGCTGCTGGGATCCTGACCTCTGCCAGGTCTGGGTAAATGGGGCGGGGTCTAGGGAAGGGCACTTCGGCGACCATCTCCAGCGCTCCTTTGGGTAGGGGAGGAGGAGGAAAGTCAGGTGGTGGGCGGTTCAGTGTGGTTCCAACCGTTCCTGCAACACCTCCCCCCTGTGTTCCTGCCACACTGGCACCTGCGTCATCCTCTGAAGAGCCCTCCTCGCTGATGGCTCGGACCGGGTGGCCTGTTAGCGGCCGACGTGGATGAGACGGCCCTGATGCTGCACAGGGCGGTTTGGGTCGAGCTCCAGCTGAGGGAGCAGGGGCTTTAACTGCCTGAGAGTTGGTGGGCGGAGGGGACGGGAGAAGTTCAGGTGACATAGCGGCTGCTGACTGGTTGGGGACTCCCTCCAGGATATAGTAGGCGGGATTATTGTAGCTGTTTTTGCTAATGGCTGGATCAGCATCTGAAGAATCCTGCTTAGGCCTTGACAATACACACAGAAACTTTAACTTTTTTCTTTATACTTACATGTTTCTATATGATTCATTCAACTTGATGTGGTTACCTTGCAGCAGTTTCCTCTTTGCTGCTCCTTTCTCCCTCCTCACTAACTTTTCCCAGCTCTCCAAGCTGTTTACGAACCATAGATGGTCTGTATGTGCACAGGATACAAGTTATCAAGTGAAAAAACAAGAGAACATCACAAAAACACAGGTTCACTTTAAATCAATCACTGAAAAAAAAATTCATTTCAGTTGTCAAATGTTTCCCCATGAGCTCAATCAACCAGCTAATATTTTGAAAAGAAGACTAATGAGACAGAGCACATTTAATGAAGAGCTGTGTCCACATGAAGCAGACTGTACTGACTTTACATATTCATGTCCCACTCTGGGATGTAACGTGGATTTTCCTTTAGGTCCACCAGTTTCATCTTTGTCCACACTGATCCACTCTGAAATGGAATTTAAAAAAAGCCACTAAAAAAGAAAGAAGCTTCAAAATTAAATATAAAATATGATTCTACGTGGCTTTAAATTAAGTCAGAATTACAGTTTTTCCTTCTGTGCTGTTAAATTCTTTTTGTTACTTGGAACATAAATCACACATACACTAACCATAGAGTCTCTCCCGGGTTCCCATTCTTTCAGAGGGGACTCGGACCCTCATGGAACCCCTGATGTTTCCGGTTTCTTCTCCTCGGTGGGACAAGTAGGTGTGGAACTGCTGAGCTGTGCTGCCAATCATGGATTTCAGAGCCAACACGCACTCTCCTGATCAAGAGAAAAATCACACACAATTTGTTTGAAAGAGCAAAATGAATCAAGTGAAAAAGTCTACAGCAATAATGTACAGACTGGATGACCGCTAAAAAAATGAACCAGGACATAGTGCTTTTACCGTAGGACTCATATCCATCGAGTGACTTCACCGTCAGCAGCAGATGTTGGTCCTGAAGATACTCGATCTCAGAGAGAAGAGGTTTGAGGGTTGTTAGCTGCTTGTTGGACCAGCCCACACGCAGGAAGTTGACATTGTCACTGCTCTGACTGTCGTTCTCATAACTCTTCTTAAACTCTACAAATGAGAGACAGAAAAGCAAGGGTGGAGTGGGTGGGAGAGAGGACAGTGGAAAGGAGGTTGGGAAGAAAGGAAAGAGGAGGGGGAGATGTTTCTATGGCATTTTAACAACAGTATGCAGTGGACAGAGGGACACGGGGTCATGCAGTACAGGTCAAAAACGGATTCTAGCTTAGAGGTATACTGACTGCCTGGGACAAGGAGGGAGACAGATGCAGACATTAGAAATTGATACAATTCTATTTCATCCACTTTGTGTTAAACGTACTGGATGATACCGGGAGGATTTTCATTCATATTACAGAAAAGAAGTAAAAGCTTTATGTGTGGAGTTACAAGTAAAAGAGCATATCTCACCTTCCAGACAAGTGGAGTAGAATTCAATAAAGAACTTGGTTCTGCTTGCCGTCTTCACTATGGCTTCAATGCTTTCAAACTCAATATAAGCCTGTTCGGAAGACTTTGGCAAACCTAGACAGAGACACAATGATTCATGAATTTTACTCTTTTTTGCAAAATCTTGTTTTGCGGTCTCTGTGAAATGCAAGTCAGGGAGCAGAGTTCACTTGTACCTTTCTTGGAGACAAACTGGGAGGTGACGCCCACTTCGAAGGTTGCAAACACAGGGGAATGGTCACTAGTCACAATATCATCTGTACAACCTGACAAACAAAACACGCAGGTTTCAATACTTGGTGAATGCTAGGATAAGCTCCTAGTGACCCTGCAGAGGATGGAGCAGTTATTAAACATTTTCCCAGGCCACACTATAACCGGGCCCGTGGCAAGGAGAAGCACCAGCTGGTCTAACACGAGATCCGTGCAGAGGTGGAGGACCAACGCTGCCGCAAGATGGTCAGCATGTCCAAGCAAGGGGCATGGACAAGGTGGGAGCATGTGGAACCTCGCAAGCTGACCTGGGCAGAACTCTGGAGAGCTGAACCTCTGCGCACAAAGTTCCTAAAACAATCGATGTATGACATCCTCCCAAGCCCAGCCAATCTGCACACATGGGGCCTGGCAGACACTCCAGAGTGCAAGCTGTGCCAGAGGAGGGGCACCATGGAACACATCCTGAGCTGTTGCCCAAAGGCTCTAGGGGAGGGGCGGTATCACTGGCGCCACGACCAAGTTTTAAAATCCTTGGCGGATTCCATGTGCACAGCAATATAGTACAGCAAGTCCCAGGTCACCCCGAACAAGTCAACTACCTTCATCAGAGCAGGGCAGAAGGTAAGCTACTAGCCCAACTCCTCAGGAGGGCTCCTCACCACCACCTGTGACTGGCAGCTCCAGGTGGACCTGGGAAGGCAACTCAAGTTCCCGACTGACATTGCTAGCACCTTACTCCGGCCACACACGGTATTGATATAGGAGTCAACCAAGCAAGTGGTGCTATTGGAACTGACAGTCCTCAATATAGAAGAGTGACCAGACTGACGAGGCCAACGAGTGTAAGAGGGCCAAAAACTCGGAGCTCATCACAGAGTGCTGGAGCAAGGGCTGGAAAACCCACTGTAAAGCAGTCAAAATCGGGCGCAGGTCACTCACTACAGCGAGTGTTCAAACTCCTTGGAGTTAGAAGACTGCAGTCGAGGAAAGCTACCAAGGACATCCTCGAGGCTGCAGAAAAGGCCTCTTGGTGGCTGTGGATCTCGAGGGGGGATCTGTGGTACGCTACTTGGACACAAGTTGGAGTCTGATCTCCCCTGGCTGGGTAGTCCAGGTGAGGGTGTCTGATGGTTAAAGACCTGAGGCACCCTATGATCACGGGTTTATCACTGATGACGTGTCCAAGTATTACCGACAGGTATATTCAGACTCTTGTGTGAAAACTTGCAAATGGTGATCCTGCTTCACTTGGACAAGAAAGTTTTCACTTTAATCAGACTTCTTAGATCTTCTTCTTTTCCTTTCGGCTGTTCCCTTCAGGGGTCGCCACAGCGAATCATCTGCCTCCATCTCACCCTATC
>JAQQAE010018868.1:0-11078 GCA_029823295.1 Pseudamia nigra | reverse complement strand
CACCCCCACCATTGGAGCCAACTCACCACCAGGTGGTGATCAGTTGACAGCTCCGCCCTCTCCTCACCTGAGTGTCCAGGATATACGGCCGCAAGTCCGATGATACAACCACAAAGTCGATCATCGAACTGTGGCCTAGTTTGTCCTGGTGCCAAGTGCACATATGGACACCCTTATGCCTGAACATGGTGTTCGTTGCTGTTTGAGTTCCCTAAACCCTCCTAAATATTACATAGAACCTTTAAAATGAAGCAATTATGACAAGTGGCAGTCTAATTTTTTTTTTAAAATATATTTTCAACCCCTTCACTGTGGGGGATACAGTGATGAGTGTGTCTGTCTGTCATCTATTTGTTCCCTGAACAGAATTAAAAAGCAATTCAATGTTTTTTCACCTAAATCTAAATTTTCATCTAAATTTCCCAGTGCTACGTTGGAGCAGAGACTTGTTCATCTTGACCTCCAAACTACATGCAAAATATATGACTCATCTGCCATTAATGGAGAAACTCAACACTAACATGAGTTACAAGTCAAGGATATGCTAATGATTCTTGTAATGTTATTACTGTGGTATTTTGCAGCCTCTCTCATGCTGCCCTCATTCAGCATTTTCTGCAAGCTCACCCGCTGCTTGTGATGACTCATCAAAAGCTGCCATAGTTGATATCAAACAGTAGGGACAAAACATATGTGGTCTTTCAGGTTTGGTAGACTTGTTATTTGTTGATGTTACCACAGGCTATAAATGCATATAGATATACTACATTATGCAGCAGTATTCTGTTGGCAAAATTCAGAAAGCATGTTCACTTTCTTTACATTCAGTTTTACCAAAATCTTAATTTCTCTTTTGAAAGGATTTTTACAGAAAAGTTACATCCGAGCTCGGTAGGTTGTGGCAAATAACCACCATGCTGTTCTCTGCTCCCCTGAATTTCTTCACTCTTCTGTGAAGCACTGTGCCCTGTGCATGCCCTCCCAGCAGGTAGGCATGTGTCCTGCCTCTGTTGTCTCTGTAGTTATTCATGGCAGCAGGTGCTCTCTCTGACATTTGTGGGGCGGGTCTTCAGCCTTTGTCTTATAAGCCCTGGGGGAGTGCAGCAAGCATAACTTCACTGCACCTGATCCCCTGTATGGCATTTGCATTGGGCCATTACTCTCCCACTCTCCCCTGGTGTCACTGCACCAGTGCAGGACACTGATTATATAAACTGAAGGCTGGAACTATTAGCATGCAGAATAGCATTGCACTTTCATATGAAAGAAACTCCGTGGAACAAAGTTCAACATCAGAGTGCCGGAGTAGTGTAATTTCTACTTTGATGTTTATGCTTAGCATTCCTTGGAGACAAACTGGGTGGTGGTAGAAGAAGGGATGATGGAGACAAGAGCTATTTGATTTATCCCTACCGCTTAACAGAGCATTTTACTGCAAATGACTTTCAAGACTTTTTAAGAACATTATCATACTGTCTGCACATGTGCATACATTCTATCAACTTTGAATATTTTCATTATCCATGTAGCCAACACATACAATGAGTCAGATTATTATTGGGCCTTTTTTAGTTTGAGTTGTTTAATATTCTGTCCATTCATAATCTTGAAACAGTCCATCAATCCTTTGTATTCCCTGCATGTTTGCTTCTCTCAGTCAGTCAACAGTTCTTCAGTGAGTTATTGCTGATTTAGGTTCTATATTAGATTATAGTACCTGAAGTGTTTGTAAGTTATTTGGTCCAGCAGCACATTCACCTCCACTAAGAAAGCTATGTGTCATGTCTGTTTGTGCATTCGTCAGCAGGAATAGGCATTTTTATGAATGTTGGTGGTAGGATGGTGTGTGTGGCAAGGAGAAAATCAAGAAAAAGAGATGGATTATCTTTTTTCCCCACACTTTCCCAGAATTTTGAGATAATAATATGGATTTGGTGGAGCTGTCTTTCTAATTAAAAAATCAGCATAATTGAGACTTTCATTGTGTTTCATCTTACAATTTTACTGATTATTAAACCACAAATAACCAAACAAACCAACAAACCCCTGTCTATTTATTTGGGTTGAGTTAAATGTAATACACCTGATGCTTATAGAAAAACAATAAGCTCTTTCAGATGTAAACCACTATTGAATGTAAACGGTTATTATTCACTCAGCTGCAACTAGTGGTTGCGTTTACCAGTCAAGCATACCTTTTATATGAGATTAAATATTTTTTATCCAGTCTTTTGGAAGACATTATACAACCAAAATAATTAACGTTGGACGTACAGGCTACACTGCAAGTAGAAGAAAAATTCTGATGCATCCATTCACCCTCAAAAAGACCTGCCAATGAAGATTTCATTCTTTTTTAGGGCTGAACTCAAGCTCTTCACTCAGCTTTTTAACTTATAATCCTTATCTGCTCTTTGCCACATTCCATTCCTCTTATTCCTTCCCATATCCCTCTTCTCTCTTGTGCTGATCCAGCATCTTATCCTTTTCTCACCGTCTGCCTGTCTGTTCACCTCTATCCCACCATACCCTGTCCCTCCATCCATGCCAGCTCCTCTGACACCTTGCATTACTCTAGCAGCAATAGGCACTGCTGTTGGACTGCTTCCCAGCACCGGACGTCCTCCAAGGGTAGAGTCAGTGTGTCACAGCAGATTAATGCTTTGCTCGTTGACTGATCAGCTCCTGCTGGTCTGGAACCTGAGTGTACTGTGGCGTGGCCCAGATAGGGAGTTGATGCTATCCCTAGTCATTGCCACTCAGGTGGTCTGACCCAGGAAAACCACGATCCATACATTTAATCTTCCAAACAGTGTCACGGTGGGATGCTGTTGTGTAAAAGGCTTTGACAGATCTGTGAGCAGCTGAGAGTAGTGAGTAGGAGGTAATCAAACTAAGTGGCTGTTTATGAAGAAAGAAAATGGTGAGGTCACTACTTGTGTGATTTAACTGCAAATGCAACATAAACATTTTAGCTTTAGCATATGTGTATTATTGACTTTCTTTAAAGATCCTGAACTTTAGCTGTGCTCTACTTTTATGAGCATATCTCTCTTATAATTGGAATGACAAACCTACATGTTTAAAGCCACATTATTTATTATTTATTTATTTATTTAGCAGTGTATGTGGGTTGAGGGCAATGAAAGAGGAAGAGAAGATATACTGTACATACACCATCACCATCCATTAACTCATTAACTACAAGTCTGTTTCAATGTGCCTACCCTGTTTTGACTTTTGGGTATGAAGCTGGCACAGTAGCTATTGAAATGCAGAAAATGAAAGCCTGTGCATGCTTAAATCTTTTGTAAACTCGCTACTGTACACAGCAGGCTCTTATTAACCATGCAGACAAGTGACATGGAAAACATGAAAATTCTCATATCTAAAAGCTGCAGCCATAATAAAATAATAGAGGATCATCTATAATCGTCCAGCACCTCAAGCTGATGATGTATTTTCAAACTCAATTACACATTAGCTGGACAATCTCTCCCTTTATCTATCACACTTCATCAGCTAGGGCTTGAATGCATACTTTATGCACCTCATTAGCAATCACTCCATCACTCACTAATAATGGCCCATCAACACTGTCTGAATGACCAAAGTTACAGCAGGGGAGAATGAAATATTAACACGATGTTAACCTGGGGTCATGTTTCACCATTGTGAAATTAAACGAGATTAAGTCAAATATCACACATGTAAAAGGTTTTAAAAGAGTGAAAGAAGGTCTAAAACAGATACAGTCTAAATATTACCACTTAAAGTCAATGAGCCTTAGAGTCTCTAAGATAATAAATGTCTTAACAGGTCAATGCTGAACTGTCAGACAAATAAAGAATATCAATAAAAATACAAAGTGTATAACAATGGGACTTACAAAGCAGACTCAGTGCAGTGAGGAGAATAAAAGAAACAAACAGAACCTCAGGCAGCCACCTTGGTTTGTGTGCTCCACCATTACCATAAATGGATACTGACTGCCTGCAGTCAAGACCAATACACCATCTATAAGGGTTCATTTCTCTCAAATTTACTTTGCCGCTGGTGTGATGGACGATCTCTGGTCTTAGCAGCCTAAATCAGTTCACTTTCACATACCTCTTCAAGCATGCTCGCCATAGCCTTAGGTGCATGCAATGAGTGTCACATACCGACCCCTTATTGTCCTCTTCTATTATCCTCACAGATGCCATGGAAAATGGTTGGCTTGGGGTAACAGACACAGATTTACCATTCTATATTGATGTCAGGATACAGGAGTATTGGGAGTATTTGTTCAGCACAAATGCCATGCGAGATGCATTTCTATAGTCTGGTGTAGTGGCAATTTTAAAATGAGGTGAGAACTATTACCTGTCTTTGGCGCTGTCTGCAACACACACAGTGCACAAATACACATTCATACACATGCAGTAAATGTCCACATCTGCCAAGAAAGCACTTAAGCAGGACTGGCACGGTGAATTTTGACACCACTTGATTAGTACTTTGCATATTGCATTATGTTTTAAAAAGCCACAACCAATGTCAAATAGACACTTGAGAATCAACACTCATTACAACGCCCCTCACGAAAACCTAGTTTTCATCAAAGTACTAATCTGTCCTCAAAAGAGAGCCCTGTTTTAGAGCAACTTAAACTATGCCCTGGATTCATTTTATGATGTTCAGCAAAATGTGGCGCCGTCGTGTTGTGCTGTTTCCTCCACAGAATCATTATCTATCTGACAAAGTACGTATATTTTCTGGCAAAGTGCTCTAATGTTCAATAATGCAAATTGATTCTTTGGTCTAAGCCTCCTTTAAACTGGTAATTAAATGATTTATAGTTGCATGAAAGGCAATAACACTTTGTATGCAAAGTGTCACCTGAGTTTGTGGATATGATGTGTTTCTTCAGCATTTTCATTCAGTGCAGACTGAATCGTATTTCAGGCTCCAGCCTATGGAGATAGGTTGTGTACTGCATAATGTGTGCTGTGTTTAAGTTTTAGTAGGAAGACACATGCATTTTTCTGCAGAATCTGGCACACACTTAAATAAATATTCTTGGCACTGCAGGAGCATCCCAGACTTCCTAAACAGGGATTTGTCTACTATTTGAGCTCACCTTGTACTCCATTACGAGGTCGAGGCCCCGCACCTGCTTCTCCAGGTGTGGAGGAAGACCCCGATGATGCACTCTTAATGAGTTGCCAGAAGGAAAGGGCGATCCATGCAGCTGCATACCTCACAGCCACGTAAAGACTGGTCATTACCATCCATCTTCGTATATGTCAGAATTTAGAGAGTATGCTTGCTGTAAACTATTTCTTGTCAGGAAATACATGTGTAATCCATAAAAAGTACTCTAATCACTGAGCACGAGTTATCACTTCTAAGTCCACATGGGCTGAGTTCCAACGAAGCTCCACATACCAATAAAAATCAATCAGTCAATGGTGTTGGGAAATGTGTTTCATGTATAACTTATTAAAATGTTGGTAACAAGTCCTGGTTAGGCAAAGGCCACCGCTGCGGCAGCATAATTGATGAATGCTCCTACCTGACAATGGAAAACAATGTTATCATCAGACTGTTTTATGCAGATGAGGCCATAAAGCTGATACATACAAGCCCATTGTGATTTAACACCACCACTAGTACGAGGTACTCCTCAGACAGAAAATATAGTTTTTTAAAATGAGTAATAAATCAAAATGTTAATCAAATGATGTGGGGTTGAAATTGAAACTTCACTTATAACTGGCTCACTTAATTTCTCAGGTGTTTCTCATGGACCTTCGATCGTAGTTATGAAAACGTTTACATTAGACCTTTATAAATAGATCTGTACTTATGGACAAAACTAAACTATTCGAGCGATGGGCAGTCCTCAAGTACATCAGAGGCAGCTGTGGCTCAGTAGGTGGAGCAGGTTGGTACCGGTTGAATTCCCTCTCAGGTCCACAGGCCAAAGTGTCCTTGAGCCAGACACTGAACCCCAAGTTGCTCCCAGTGTCACTGGTGTGTGAATGTGTGTGTTAATGGATGAATGGAAAGCAGTGTAAAGCACTTTGAGTGCTGTTGGATAGAAAGGTGCTTGAAAAGTGTAAGACCGTTTACTGCTTTCTATGTACTTAAGAAGTTTTTTTCAAAACTCTTGAAAGTGGTTGATTTGCAGGATACGTTTTACTCTTACTCAGTTACATTTGTGACAAAAAAATGAATTTTTACTCCGTTACATTTGGCCACAGCTCAGTGAGTATAAGTAAGATAGGATGAGCAAATCTTAATAAAGTAATCAATTCAATAAAAAAAATGCACAAAATAATCAAGTCAATGAACAAAATAAATAAACTAAGCAAGAAAATGATTCACAAGTTAACAAAGTGAACAAAATAATCAAGAAACTTTAAACACTGGCCAAAATAGTTGTTTGCAAAATTAATATACAGTAATTAACACAAATGAATAAAATGCAAACAAAGCAACAAAAAAATCAGCATAGTGAAGAAAACAAGTTGATATAATCAAGAAATTGAATAAAAAAAGCAACAAATGAGCAAAAGTGAGCAAAAATAATCATGCAAGCTAAAAAAACAAGATAAGCATAAAAAACTGAACAAAAATCAAATTAAGCAAGAAGATGAGTAAAAAGAAAAAAATTAAGCAACAGACATAAAACAAAAATCAAATAACTTTGAATGCGGTGTGCAGAGTGTAATAAATTTAAAATTACTCACTACTTGAGTAGTTCTTCATGAGCTACTCTTTTACCTTTACTCAAGTACTTACTGTATGTTGATACTTGTACTTTTCTTGAGTCATTAGAATTGTAAGGTAACAGTACAGTTTCTGTTCACTCTATCCACCTCTGCCTTTTCCCTCAGTTTTTGACAGTACGATTGTGATGCAGCATTTATTAAATCAGAATGTTGAAACACAAATAGTATACAATTAGAATACTGGTATGTGCTCCCTTACTGTCACATTTCCCCAAATAAAATCTTAGCCTGATCTAAAAAGCACAGGTACTGTTGCCTGCTGACTGTTTTGATGTTTTCCTTCAGCGCTGATACAGTGAACACGCTCTGACTTCAGCATATGCTCGGTCGTCACCTCGCTGCTGTCACTCGGGCTCCGTTTGACAATCTCTGACCTTCATGTCCTTTCTGTTCGACTTATCAGTGAACAAAATTTGCTGCAGGCATACGACACCACAGCTTTTCTAAAAGACTGCAGCCATACTAATCCCAAGCAGAAAATCGATTCACGAATTAATTGTTGAGCATGTCTCGCCAATCAATCTGTTACTTTTAGCACAGAGAAGGAGTAGTGGAGGCTGCGTGTCTATTCATATCTGCCAGCAGCAAAATTGGAACAGTCTTAAACTGTCGATCAACAACAGTCTGAAACCATGGACCTTAGCTGGGTATGTGCGTCACATTTTTACACATTGGATCCATAGATCAGTGCTTGTCAGCTGGTGTCACTCTATGACCCACATTTCCCAGTGGTCATCATCTCACAACCAGCACTGGATTCAACCCAGGCACATGTATGTTTTAGAAGCTAATAAACATTTGACAATACTGTGATATGAACAGAATCTACACATATATTATATTTTCATCACTGCACTGAAACTTAGAACAGAAAATAACCAAAAACTCACCCACATACCCACAAAATAATCCAGACAGTGAAGAAAAACTGAAAAAATACTCTAAATTAATTAAAGTGAACAAAGTAACCAATGAAATGACAAAAAATTTTTAAAATGACACAAATGTCCACAATGAACAGAAAATGAGTAATATAATTTACATAATGAAGAAAAATGTTAAAAAAATAAGATAAGATAATCATAATAAGATAATCATAATAATAGTAAGGAGAAATAATTGCACAAATGAAACACAATAATTCTCAAACTGAACCAAAATGATACAAAAACAAACAAAACAATCCAGGCAGTGAACAGGAATGGGAAAATAATAAACTAAATTAGCAAAAATAAATACAAAAAATAAACAATATAATCTAAAAATGAACAAAATGTAATAAACTAGATGAACAAAAATCAACAGAAAATGTACAAAATAAACAAACATGATTTAAAAAAATCTCAGTTGTGAATAAGAATGGGAAAATAATAAACTAAATTATCAGAAATGAACAGAGTCATCTACAAAATTCACAAAATATTGCAAAAAATAAACAAAATGGACAAGTAATGAAATAAAAAACAAAAGAATACTTATTTTGTTATACAGAAATGCACTCTTGATTTACATAATTCATTTATAACCTATTTTCATATGGGCTCAAAAACCTGCTTGCTATATAGAAAAAGCACAGATAAACAGATGCATTACAGTAATCTTATCAGTAGAGGCTCCTACTTTTGCATATTCTGCCTCTCTATTTCTCATGTACATCATTTTACTCCTAAAACATTCAGACCCTTTCCAACTGAATTCATTTGCAAAATGATTGATTTAAAAACAATGTGAATCAGGAAGACAAACACAAATGCAGTATCAGTGATTTTATGGTATCCAGTCATGACATTAGACATGTTTCATAAACAGATTTCATGCAAATTTTCAAGTTTTAGCTGAGAAACTGTTTATCGAAATGGCAAAATATGAATAAACCTCCCACAGTGTGCAACAAACATCTTTGCCTGTATCACTGTTCATAGCAAAAAACCCTGGCAATTTCTGGAAAACATTCATCATGTTAAGGTTTTGAAATGTTTGTTCACTCCGATCTGTTCTGTTGTGGTGCTTCTCGTTAATTAAGATGTAATGTTTGTTACTTTGAAATACTAAAACTGTTCCATTACACCCATGATATGAAACATGTTCTGTATCAGACTTGTTTTTATAAGGCTATAAAAACATGGCTTTTCTTCTGTTTGTGTCGGCGCCAGCCATGCAGTGCTGTTGGTCACATTTTTTCAGTGAACAGTATTGAACTACAGTCAGTCCTCAGTATCATTTCTCAACACACACTTATTGGAGGATGTTGTTTTTGCCAGTGTTCGTTTCTCTTTGGTTGTCTGTTTGTTGGCAACATTACTCAAAAAGTTATCTATGGATTTTGTTGGAATTTTCAGGATAGTTTGGAAATAATACAAGGAACAACTGATTACATTGTGGATCTAGGATTCTTTTAAGTATTCTTCACCATTGCCTAGATAGGGCCATGGGTGAATGCATCATATTATAAGTGAACTAATAATAATATTAGTGTGATTCCAAATGCTAAGAATTGGTTTTTATGGTCATTGAATCTAATAATGAAGATAAAACATATTTGGGACTATTGATTTGTGGCATAAATAACTGAGCTGCCTGGTGGAGATGTGTACTCTCCAAGTTCTTTCTAGTTTGACATCTTTTGCAAAAGAGTAACTGTGCATTTGGGAAATGAGAACAGTTTTTTTTTCAAATCTGATGTAACAAACATCACCTCATGTTTGATTGCGTGTGTGTCGCATCTTTACAGATATTCTGATAAAGTGTAAAAATATGACTGGTAATTCAGCAGTGGACTCATGAGAAAAAACTAGCATCCCTTGAATGTTGATGGTTCCGAACCACTGAGCACTCAAATATACTTAAAGTTGCACTGTTTGCCCTTTATTTTTATTTTTGTTGTTTTGACATTACTAAAAAAGATCATAATCAGCCAATTTTCTCCAATATTAAGCTGTGAACATTTTAGTTTGTGATGCATCTATTGTAATATTTGTGCTCTCATTCTCAGTGAAGCTGGACATGTTGACAAACACTTCAGTCTTTCATTCTGACAAAGCTATTAACACTGTCTGCCCTAGGCTTTCTTACTATACAAGAGAAAATTTAACAATGACATTTCAGAAGCGTCTGGAGTAGATCATTTCCTTAATCTCTTTTGTCTTTCATGTTACAAAACAACAACCTCTAACTTCATCAAGATGTGAAAAAAGTTCAATTTCCATTTTGCCTCACAGTGTGCACGGTTGTGAGAAATGTGAATTTTAGAGTTAACAGACAACTGCTTCCAGTCTCTTGCTCTTACTACAAGAGCCATTCGCACAGTTAGGTCAATGGATACTACCTTTACCTTACAGTGGATATTCCCCATCCTCTGCTCTGAACTTTGGTCTCCCTATCTTTGTAACACTGTTCACTTGTCTACTCATTTGACCTCACAATCTCTGTACACTGTCCATCTTTCTTTTCGAAACCCTGACCCATTGTACAGTCCGAGCTCATCTCTCATGACACTACCCGATTGACATGAATGACTCCACAGAAGAGAAAGGTTAATTAAGACCAACTGTTCCCTGCTCATTCCTCAGTACCATCTGCTCTGTTCTTCCCCTCAAATAATACAGAAGCAGAACGGATACAGAAACAACACAAATACTGTTCAGAGGAAATGTGTATTTGCAAATATCTTTGCCGCTTATGTGTGAACACACACACTGACACATGCTAAACCAAAAAAAAAAAATTGTATGTACTGTACTATATACTACATTGATATTTTCAGATATTTCAGTTGCATATCAAACTTGGTTGTCAACTTTTGTTAAATCCAATGTGTTATCAGCTTAGTTAGATTTTATTGGCAGTGGTAAGACATTAAGTATGTATGTCAAACAATTGCAACTAAGTGGCAATCTCTGTGGCAGAGCAAATGATAAAAAGTGTCAAAACTGCAGTACTGTCAGTGTCAACAAGGGCTGAATCTAGTGAAGTTACGATATGTGCTGAGGCTTCGAAGCATGTGTCGAGTAATGGAGGGGGTGTTTCCGCGAAGCGCGGATCGAGGCTCGCTCTATTCAGGGGAGGAGCCGAAAATGATGATGTCCGAAGCCTCGCTGCCCGGCTTCGGGAAGAGGTTCAGATTTGTCAAGAGGTTTGACAGCGATAAAGACCCGTCAGGCTCCGTTCAATATGTGGGTTTTTGTAGGAGAGCTACAGTCAGTTCAGAGTGTGGATAGAGTTCTGCTAGTTCAAAATGACCCGCCACTGTGAGGACACAGGGTGTATACAGAGAATGAGGACAACAGGAAGGTTAAGAAA
>JAQQAE010018867.1:0-11078 GCA_029823295.1 Pseudamia nigra | reverse complement strand
CAGGGAGGCGAGCCGCGGCTGCACGCTTGACGCACATTCCCCAAACATATGCACCTGTTCTGCAAGGCGACTAATACACGTTTTTTTCTTCTTCATTATGTATTTTTTGGCTCGTGCAACTAACATACCGGAGCAACATATCACCTGGAAAATACGGTACATGATTCCCTATGTGTTCTTTCACCATTCAGATGTCTTCAGAATTAATGGACAATGTGGAAAATAATACAAATAAAGAACAAACACTGAAGAAGGTGTGTCTAGATGATTCACTGGTTGTGTAGATCAGAAATGAAAATAATCAGCAACTTGTCAATCCAAAATGTCAACACCACAATCGTGTTGACATCAGTACTTTAAACTTCTCTTCATCTGCATCAGGGTTTTGTTGATGGGGTTTCATGTTCAGTTCGTGCTTCCACAGATGCTTCTCTTTGTTCTTCGTCTCCGTCTGTTTCCTTGATGAGTGATTTGTTCAGTTAAACTCCATGTTTACACTTAGATTCTTGTTGGTTTGTGCACAAACTGGACCTTTTCCTGTTTTCCAGAACCTGCAGCCGGATGCCCCACTTCACCTGAGTCCTTAAAGAAGAGGATCTGCTCGTTAGATATGGAAGACAAAGATAAGGGAGACCGACAACGACAACAAACTCAAATCTTTGAACCACAACACGGAGTCAAACAGGACGAACCACAGAGACCCAGACCTCCAGACTGACCCGGATCACCATCACCCAAATTTCTGACCAGCCTCAGCCCTTTCCTTACTTATCCTCCTGTTCTGCTCATCGGACTGTGCTGACTTCAACTGTCCTCATCGCTACCCATCCCAGCAGTGCCAGTGTTAACATCTTACACTCTTCCACGTTTCCAGTGTGTTTGAGTCTGTGAGGAATCCAAAGCTGAGTCTGATGGGATCCGACCACTGCCTCACATCCCAAAAAATCCATCAGAATGTTTATACAAGAGATTTAAGAAAATGATTTGATGAAATCTGATCTGTCCATATGCAACTGAACTGAAGTCCATGATTTATTAAAGACACACATTTGGAGACTGGATCTTTTAGGTCAAACTTAAGTTGTTTTTTATTATTTTCTTGGGTTCATAAACATGGAAACCAAACGCTTCATGTTCATCCCGTCCGTGGGTACAGTGTGTCTGCAGAGCTTTGCTTCATGTGAAACCTCAGAAATATAGAGACATGTTTTTGTGTCCTACCAAATTACACTTTAAGTTTAAAAACTCACAAATTCTCTCTTGAAGCTGATTTTCTTTGGGAATTTTTAAAATGTTTCTGCAGCAAAACAGAACAAGATGAATTTAAACTTAGAAACATTAGTCCAGCTGAGAGACTCACCTTTATACATTCAAACCGGCAGCTGCTTTCACAGCATAGAGCTTAGCTTCCCAGAGACTTGCTTTTGATGCGGTACTATACGTGTTCTGGAAAAGTGGCCTGTACTTTGTGTCCAGCAGAAAAGAAAACTGTACTTTGTGTCCAGCAGAAAAGAAAACATCATTTAAAGTTGAGTTCCTCATCACATTTCATCTGGAGGATGTGTCTTTAGTCCACACCGTGTCGTCCACATTGTCAAAACCACATGGTAACACTTTATATTAAGTTCTTTGCAGTTTTTACCTGTCACAGCACATTTAAAAGGGACCAAAATTAAAGGAAAATATTGGACGAATCCAAAGGCTGTTTTTTGAAAACAGTGACGTGAAGGAAACCACATCTTTGTTTACCATATCAACCTGCTGTAAAAAGTGATTAAAATAAACTACTGGCTTAATATAAAGTGTGACCACATATTTGTATTGATTGATTATTGATTGGCCGATATGAATGATGTGTTCTTCAACAGGGCTGAGAGTTTTACTCTGTGGTGGTCATAGTTTATTCCATTTCTTGATTTTTGCCATTTTGAAATAATATTCGGGAATGTGTTACTTTGTGGAAAAAGTTGATGGTGCTATAGATTACTGAAAATACACAACAAACTTTGAGTTGGTATAAATAAAGTACTGAAAACTGGAGGAAATCTGAAAACCAACACAACTACAGTCACGTAGGTGTCGGCGAACAAGAAAACTGGTTCATGTGTCTTTACTCTGTGACGATGACACCTACACCTTTATGTCTGTGTCTTAAACCATCTCAGTTAACTCATTAACATGTAAAAGTTGAGTTCATAGTTTAAAGTTCACAAAAATATCAAACATCACTGAGTTCTACAGCTATTTGCTAATTTTAACCAACACAGTATGACATCTTATTTTATAAAACAATTATTTATAGCTGATCTGACTCTGGCAGCATCATCTACATCTAACGAGTGGAAACGGTGGTTATATGTGTAATGAAAGCAAGGTCACACTACCAATCAAACAAACAATCAAACAGCACTAAGTCACACAATAGATAGAATCTGGAGAGGGTACTGACATTACGTTTTGCGATGGATGCCACGCTAATGTTAGGCAGCAACAGCAGTATGGCTACCAGGCTGTCAAATATCTGGCATTGTGTGCTGCATGAAATTACATGCTGGGTGTATAAAAGTATTTCCTCCCTTATGTGAAATGACAGCTTTGCAAATATTGCAGGAGGCCCTGCTATCATCTTTACGTGTAAAATAGAAGCACTTTTTCGAGTGCTTCTGTCTGGTGACATGTTGGATACATTGTAAACAAATCAATGCTGTATGCGTGTGACATCATCGCATACATAACAGAATCGTTAAGGCAAGCATTATAATGATCCCTAGAAACTGATCCACAGGGAGCCGGTTCTCAAAAAGAACCGGTTGTCGATTCCCATCCTCATTGTCTGTTAATACTGAAAACAGCCAGTCTGTGAAAGAAAGCATACGGAATTATGTAGTAAACAACCTAAGGCATGTTTTATATGTTAGATTGTCCAAAGTAGATGCATTTAGGTTTGATGACCACTTTGTACTCTCAGGGAGTTCTCTCAACAGGTAGTTAATGCTTGTCAGTTCACATGAGACTTTTCAACATTTCTTTTCATCTCAGTGTGCTTCAGACTATCAGTTGTTTTGTGCAGACCAACGGTGGCTACAGGGTCAATAGCCCTATCAGTGCTACTACAATTACTGTACAAATCCATATTGTGGTAAGAAACAGTTAAGTAAAGAGGAAAGAGTCCATTATTACTTTAATAAACTTTAACTGACCCTCAATTTTTAAAGTAGTAATTTTCAACTCTTTATTCTTTTATTCCAGAAAAAAAGCTACATTTGTTGAGGTAGTGTGTGTTTTGGTGACAAATATCACAGAGAAATGTCCACTGACACCATTCACACTCTACTAATCAATAATTTACTATTTTTTTCAACAAACCGTGACCTTGACTTGAAAATTTATTTTGACAAATATCATTTGTGTAAATGATGTAGAATTCACAAAGAATCAAAACTTATCTACCAGTAGCTGCCCTATTAATGCTACTACAACTACTACATGTACAAATCAATATTATGGCAGAAACACTCAGTAAAGGCTAAAGACAGTCCATCATTATTTTAAGAAATGAAGGTGAGTCAATCTGTGTCTCTGACGGCAGTCGACAAAACCATCAAACACTATGATGAAACTGTCTCTCGTGAGGAAAATAAGACCAACGTCTGCTGCAGAGAAGTTTAGTAGAAATACCAGACTCAGAAGCTGACAGTGTTTACTCACAGAAAGTGGGTGGGTCCAAAACCTCACAGACTGTGTGAAAGTTACAAAGAAGCTGTTACAAAACCAAGGAAAAATCAACACACCTTTGTTGTCAAACTTTAATAGACACTTGCATGCAGATGTACTAAGTGTCATAGTATGGGACTATTAAGACAGTACCAGTGTACATCACAGCTGAAGTACAACATCTGGCAACATTTAGTGTATTGCCATTAGTCATGTGGAATAAAATTTGGTCATGAAACAGTATATGACAAAATAGCTGATTATAGTAGGTCATAAACACTTTAAGAGGGGAGACAGACAATAGACACCAATGGTGCATGCTAACATTAGCTACAGCCAAATCTGTTTTTTCATTTGTTTATGGGATGTAAATTAAATGGATCAACTCCCTCCATTTTGTCTCCTCTTTATTGTCAACCAGAAGGTGATCCAGAGACCTTGGTTGTATTTTTAGACATAGGGATACAATACACACAGTAAAGGATGTATGACTGAATAGCTGATAACAAAATTCTGATAACAAAATGCCTGACAAAATTAAACATTTCCAGCCCTTCCAGTGTCGTCTACATTTTTATAAAAGATATGACACAGTAATCCTCACATCAGTTTTTGTAAACATGTACGTGTACATGCAATGGCTGTTGGTGAAAACTGATTTTAAAAGTATTGCACTACTTTAAGATAGCATTGCACCACCCTGACGAGGCCCCAATTTGAGGACTACAACCTCTGAGAACTATATTTAACAAGAAAGAGATTTAACAAAGGATCATCAAGCTTATTAAAATGATTCAGATGACATCTCATTTTCCAAGTGAAACACCTCAGAATTCCACAAGGAAAGCCACTTGGGTTGCAATATCCGCGGCATACGTCTGTCCACACCCTTTTCCAGTTCATGCCCAGCCCGCTCTTGGGTAGC
The DNA here is from genome assembly GCA_029823295.1 of Pseudamia nigra. Taxonomy (NCBI): domain Eukaryota; kingdom Metazoa; phylum Chordata; class Actinopteri; order Kurtiformes; family Apogonidae; genus Pseudamia; species Pseudamia nigra. The sequence continues at coordinate 6,439 of JAQQAE010018867.1, read as the reverse complement.
CGGCTGTTCAAAGTTTGTTAAGGTGAATATATACAAAAGTAACATGTGATGGCATGATCCCGACGTTTGGTTCTCAGTCCGTGATGCAATAAGGTTGGTTCGTTGTCTCTCTCATCTCATCTTATCTGTCTCTGTGTCGCCAGCAGCTCCCCCTCTTAACTCCTCGTGTCTGCACAGCTGCTTCCAGTGCCGGCTAATGAGACCCCACCCCCACACACCTCCTCTCAATGTGTAAATCAGTGGAGTCCCTGTGCTGAAAACCACACCCCCTGGGACTGAGCCGTAACAATTACAAAGTCATTAAAAAACGGACCAAGTCAGATGTATAGCTTCTGCTTATCTAAAGCAATTTTTCTTGGCAAACGCTCAACAGTAGTTGTAGTTCAGATATCACAGTAACAAACAAAAATTAGTTTGTTGGGCAGTGTTTGATGAAGTTTTATTCTGGTGATAAGCCAAGTTTAACACTGGCTTACCCCTAAGGCCCCAGACCTGCTGTACTGTGCTGCACCAATTTGTCTCAAGTGGCCATTCAAAAACCAGTGGGTGACATCATAGTCATTGATAGACAGTCTATGATTGTGTCCTTTTTCCACTACTGGTAACAGCTCATGTGAGGTCATGCATCCATTACTAGTTGACACTGTGGGGCGTAGAGCCAAGCCAACATGGTCACTTAAAATGGAGGACAAAGATTTCCTGTAGGCTCTATCTCAGTGAATTGATGACAGATTTTAAGTCTAAACAACCACATTATTACTGGAAAATGTCTTATAATGTTATGTACAGCTATAAGTTTTCTCCACTGCCCCTGTGTGATTTGTGGCTGTGTCACACAGTTTACTTTGCATGGTCATAACAACGAGGTGTGCTGAGGCCTGAAGAGGAAAAGCAAGACACTGAAATTAAACCTGAGCTAAGTCAAGCTGAGCTGATATTGTCAATGGAAAAGAGGCATCAATGAACGGTGAAATCAGTCTACTCAGAATTGTGTCTTCACAGATATAGTCTTCCTCTTACAGTGGACACAGAGACACTGAGGAGCCAGACAAATTCCTAAAACCAAAACCAGCATACAGAGGTTCAGTGAATGTGGTGCTGAATGTGTGGAGGTGGATGAGTTTGTCAGAGGACACCCTGTAAAAGGACAGAGATCCAGAAGGACAGTCCACATACACTCCAACTCTGTTAGAGGAGGCAGAGGGAGCCAGGGTTATTTTTCTATTACTATGCCAGATGGTGTAACCCTTATCGGAACAGGTCAGACTCCAGGACTGTTGATTTGCTCCAAACACACAGTCATTACTGACTCCTCTCCGTCTGATTCCTCTGTAAGCTAATGCGACATTGACCCATCCACTCCACTTGACCTCAAAGTAACAGCGACCAATCAGAGCAGTCGTGGACAGCAGCTGGTAAAACCAGTCAAACCTTTCTGGGTGATCTGGATATGTCTGAAGCTCCCACTTCCATTTCACTGTTCTGTTGTTGTCAGACAGTTTGAGGTTTCTGGAGGCAGTGTTTGTGTCCAGGGTGAGTTCACAGAAATCTGGAAGAATTTAAACAAACAGCTGCATTTTATTATCTGAAGCATCTGATAGGGTTATTCTTTATGGAGACTAGCAACAGTTAGGTGTAGCTAAAACACATTCTGCCAGCCCCTTGATGCTTTCACAGAACATGAGGACAGACCCAAATGCAGATTGTGAAGACCACCAAGCAGAGTTAAACAAGTGTGTTACTGACAGTGATATGAAAAATGAAATGGTAAAAGTTTAAGGAGACCAAGCGAATATGGAACATGGGATAGAAGACCAGAAGGAGCACAAGGGGGACACAGGAAAAATGGCCTTGGGTTCAGTGCAGGAAATAATATGATAATCTGGTGGGGATGAAAAGTAACTCAAAAAAATACTATTGATGGTGACAGGATTAGGAGGAGGTGACACTGATGTAGAGGAACAATGACACCATCGGTGTTCAGTTCACAACTATAAATTCTGAATTAACCACAAATGGGTAGTGTGCCGTTTTGTCATCATGGATAAAAATTAAAGTCACACGTACACTTCCTCAGACCAGGTTTCAACCACTGTTGTCCAGCAGGATCCAACCTGGAGGAAAAAACACTAACACTGATTTTACAAAATCAGAGTTCAAATGAACACTCACCTATATGAGAACCACCATGTGAGTGTTAAAGTAACAGTATACCAGTGTTAATATAATACTCACTGGTCCACAGTTACACTTTGAAGAGTGTCAGTTTTTTAACTCCTTCTATGTCAGAGCAGCAAATCTGTCACTATGACTGAAAATTAGTTCTGCTGTTTTCCTTTCTTTTAGGTAAGACATACTTACTGCAAGCTTGGTCCATACCTGAGAGTGTCTAGTTTCCACTGTGGATTCTCAACTCCTGCCAATAACAGCCTTTGTCCGGAGCCTCCTGGATGGTTGTAGCTTAAGTCTAGGTCTCTGAGGTGGGAGTGATTAGCCCTTAGGGCTGAGGCCAGAGCAGCACAGCCTTCTTCGGTGATCAGACAACCTGACAGTCTGGAAAAAGGACAAAGTGTTTCAAAAGAAAATTCTTCGATATCTTAAATGTCTTTACGGAATGTTTTCATTAGAGAATTGTTTTTAATCATTTTTATGTTAAATCATTCACAGCCCTTTATCCTAAATCCACTGGTATCTTAACAGAGTAACAAGTAGCTGAATTAAGTTGCTAAAATTAGTATTTTCCCTGACCTGATTGCCTCCAGTGTGCAGTTTGGATTCTTCAGTCCAGAACAAAGCAATTTCACTCCTGAGTCCTGAAGGTCATTGTTACTCAGGTCCAGTTCTCTTAGACTGGACAATTTGGAGCTGAGCACTGAGGACACAGCTTCACAGCTTCTCTCTAACAGGTTACAGCTACTCAGCCTGAAAAATGGTACAACATAATGTTTTTAATCCATGAAATGACTTCCCTCAGTATTTCATGATATCTTGATCCACCTACGTGGCTTTGCTGGAGGCTTTCACCACAGGAAGCAGCCTCTGGAGAGCCTCCTCCGAAGCACAGTATTTCTTCAGGTCAAACACATCCAGATGGTCCTCTGATGTAAGTAAAATGAAGGCCAGAGCTGACCACTGTTCAGGATACAGTTTGTCTGTGGAGAGACATCCCAAACTCAGGTACTGCTGGATCTGATCGACAAGAGAACTGTCATTCAGTTCATTCAGACAGTGGAAAAGGTTGATGCTTCTCTCTACAGACAGATCCTTACTGATCTTCTTCTTAATGTGTTGAACTGTCTCCTGAGTGATCTCAGTGTTACTTCCGGTCTGCGTTAGCAGATGTCGTATGAGCCTCTGATTAGTCGGCAGTGATAGACCCAAGAGGAAGCGGAGAAACAGATCCAGGTGTCCATTTGGACTCAATAAGGCCTTGTCCACAGCAGCCTGGTGGAGATGTGCTAGTTTATGTTCTCTTCGGAGAAGTTTGGACCACAGGGTTTCTTCTGACAGCAGGTTGACTCCAGTATTGATGAAGGTCTGATGGACATGATGAGCAGCAAGAAACTCCTGAACACTCAGATGGACAAAGCAAAAAGACTTGTCCTGGTGTAGTCCTCTCCTAGAGATCTCTGTCAACACTCCTGAGCACAGTGACATGGTTCTGATATCAATGCTACACTCTGTCAAGTCTGATTCATAGAAGATAAGGTTTCCTTTTTGCAGCTGCTCAAACGCTAGTTTTCCCAGAGACTCGATCACTTTCCTGGTCTCTGCTCTGAAGTGCTGCTCTGTGTCAGCTTTGGCAATATTCTTTCTCTTGGTCTGAATCAGAAGAAAGTGGATGTACATCTCAGTCTGGGTCTTGGGCAGCTCTCCTCCCTCTGTGGTTTTCAACATATTCTCTAGGACTTCAGCAGTGATCCAGGAGAAGACTGGGATACGGCACATGCTATAGAGGCTTCGTGAAGTCTTGATGTGCGAGATGATTGTGTTGGCTTGTTCCACATCTTTGAACCTTTTCCTGAAGTACTCCTCCTTTTGTAGGTCGGTGAACCCTCTGACCTCTGTCACCATGTCCACACATTCAGCAGGGATCTGACTGGCAGCTGCAGGCTGTGTGGTTATCCAGAGGCGAGCAGAGGGAAGCAGTTTCCCCCTGATGAGGTTCATCAGCAGCACATCCACTGAGGTGGACTCTGTAATATCAGTCAGGGTCTGAGTGTTGTTGAAGTCCAGAGGAGGTCGACACTCATCTAGACCATCAAAAATGAACAAAACCTGGAACTCTTCAAAGCTGCAGATTCCTGCTTCTTTGGTTTCACTGAAGAAGTGATGAACAAGTTCCACCAAGCTGAACCTTTTCTCTTTCAGCACATTCAGCTCTCTGAAAGTGAATGGAAATGTGAAATGGATGTCCTGGTTGGCTTTGTCTTCAGCCCAGTCCAGACTGAACTTCTGTGTTAAGACTGATTTCCCAATGCCAGCCACTCCCTTTGTCAGCACTGTTCTGATTGGTTCACATCTGTCAGTTGAGTCTTTAAACATGTCTTTGCATGTGACAGTTGCAGCCACTGATTGTTCCTTTGTGGTGTACAGCTCTGTGTAGACCTGGTTCAAAAGAGTTGGGCTTCGTTCTTTAGTGATCCCCTCAAACACACACTGATACTTCTTCTTCAGGTTAGACTTCAGTTTATGTTGACACAGTGGCAAACCAGTTTCTGAAAAAAACAATAAGTCACCCAAATAAGTGACTGAAAGAACTGCAGCAGGAACAGGTAGAGGAAGTTTATTCATTTTGTGACCGACTCTAACTCTTCTGATTTTGGTCATCAGATTACAAAGTGCAAACCTTTTTATCTGTCTCAAGAGGTTACATGTATCACCACATTACAGTACAGGAAGCTTTACGGGGTCTAATTGAGTCCCTGCTACGGGGTAGGTTCTTCAAGTGCACCTGAAAACTCTTGGGCGGAACTTAAAGGTTTACTCAATGCTGACTGGATATACCCAGAGCAAAACATGATGTCAATAAGAAACAAGATGGATTTTAAAGCCCCTCAGAAGACAGGTAGAAAATAGCAGCATTTGGGAGTATTGACAGATTATACAATTGGAAGAATAATGTACTGTATAATAAGTGGACCAATGCAGAGGTGCGGGCACTGCTTGCATTCTATGCCAGTGAGGAGGTCACATAATGATTACGTCAGCATTTCAACTGATTATGTTGCTGTGGGTCCTACTCTGCAGTGGACACACAGCAGCTGACAGGACTGAGTGAGAGGATGTTCTTGTAAATTCCCCACTCTCCTGCAGTGGAAACTTGCCCGTTGATACAGACTCTGTACCAGTCTGTTGCAGTGAAGAAGTGAGTCAAAAGGCAAACCTGTCAATTTACGGATTGATCTATTTTCCTATTGTCATCTGTGGTCATTAAGTCTGAGTAGCAACCATGATGGGACATTATCCACAGAAAGGCATCCAGGAGGTATCAGGATCAGACACCCAAGTCACCTCAACTAGCTCCTCTGGATGGGGAAGAGGAGCAACTCTGAAATCTTCCTGGATGGCCAAGCTTCACACCCTATCTCTAAGTGAGAGACCTGCCACCCTGTGGAGGAAGCTCATTTCAACTGCTTGTATATGGGATCTTATTCTTTTGTTCATTCCCCAAAGCTTATGATCATAGATGAGGATAGGAACGTAGACCAACCGGTAAATTGAGAGCGTCACCTATCAGCTCAGCTCCTTCTTCACCACAACTGACCAATACAGTATCTGCATTACTGCTGATGCGGCACTGATCTGTCATTCTCATGCTCCATCTTCCTCTCACTTACAAACAAGATTCCCAGATAATTAAACTTCACCACTTATGGCAGAAACAGTCCAATACAAAGTGGGCATTCCACCCTTTTCTATTTGAGAACCATGGCCTCAGACTTAGAGGTGCTGATCTTTATCGCAGCTGCTTCTTGGCTCTAAACTGGCCCAGTATTAGCTGTAGGTCATGGTTTGATGAAGTCAGCAGGCCCGAGTCATCTGTAAAAAACAGTAACGAGATCCTGAGGCCTCTGGACCAGACACCTTCCTCACCCTGGCTGCACCTAGAAATTCTGTCCAAATTAGTTATGGACAGATTCAGTGACAAAAGGTAGTCCTGGTGGAGTCCAACCCACACTGAGAATAAGTTTAACTTACTGCCTGTGATGCGAACCAGATTCTAACTCCAGTCATACAGGGACTGAATGGCCTGTAGTATCCTACAGTCAATCAATCAATCAATCAATCTTTATTTGTATAGCACCAATCATAATCGCCGTTTATCTCTAGGCGCTTCACAATTCAAGGCCGAAATCTCATGGGGGGAGGAAAAACTTCTTTTAACAGAAGAGAAAAACCTCCAGCAGAACCAGCGGCTCAGGGTAGGCGGCCATCT
>JAQQAE010018866.1:0-11078 GCA_029823295.1 Pseudamia nigra | reverse complement strand
TCAGTGCTTATGTTTCAGTGCGATTCACTGTGTTTCGCCCTAAAAACAAGGTTTGCCCTCAGTTCTTATAGCCCAATGTAATTCACTCTGTTTCAGCTTTGGGTTTTGCCTGTGCAGACTGCATTTATAGTTAAACAGGTGCAGACCAGAGAGCTGTCTATGGGAGAAAAGCAAGCAATTGTGAAGCTGAGAGAAGATGAAAAATCAATCAGAGCCATTTTACAAATATTGTCTAGAGCCAGTACAACCATTTGGAATGTCCTGAAGAAGATAGAAATCGCTGTAGATGATGACAGAAACATTGTGAGAACTGTGAAGAAAAACCCTAAAACAACTGTCAGTGACATCACCAACAACCTAGAGAGGACAGGAGTGAAGGTATCACAATCCACTGTTCACAGAAGACTTCAGGAACAAAAGTACAGAGGCTACATCAGAAGATGCAACACACTCATTAGCAATAAGAACAGGAAGGACAGATTGGAATTTGCAAAAAGTACAGAGATGAGACTGAAAAGTTCTGGGACAAAGTTAATGGACTGATGAGACAAAGATGAACCTTTTATCAAAGGCTAAAGTGTGGAGAAAGAAAAGATCATGATCCCAAACACACAAGCTCATCTGTGAAGCATGGAGAGGTGGTCATGTCATGGCTTGGGCTTGCACGGCTTCTTCTGGGACAGGTCATTTATCCTCATCGATGATATAACACATGATGGCAGAAGCAAAATAAATTGGATTACCACACTTGGATTTCAAATTTCATATTACAGTAAATAAAATTAAAACCTGCAACATCCTCCATCTCCTCGACAGAAGAAATACTGAATGTTTGAAAATAACGTGAAGCGACAAGTGTCACTGCGTATGTACGTACTCTGAAAGAAATCTGATAATGGACTGAAACATGTAAACCAGGGATTTCAGTTATTACATTTCTGCAGTGTATCTAAACATGTCAAATCCGATTTATTACACTTGTCTGATTACTCCGAGTGATTGGATTTATTTGGTCATGTCAACGGGCTCACTGACATGACGCCTGTTAAACTCAGCTGCAGTACAAAGGTCCAGCCAGCAGATGGTGGTCTTTTAATTCTGTCAGCTGCTTCAAAGCAATGAACCAACTTCAGAGCGGTTCAGTGCTTTACAAAACTGTTTTCTTCATCACTATCTGTGGGTGAATGGGCCCTCACAGGACACAGGGTTTGACTCCTGCATGTGGTAACACTCAATCAGGTTCAGACACTGGGGGGGGGGAGGGAGTGGTAATAACAGGCCATGGTTTGTGAATCTGTCAGAATAAAAAGTCCATCAGAATGATTTACACCTACTAGTGGGTCACTTTGTTTTTGCTGAATTATTTGTATTATTTTTTTGCTGTAGAAACTGATTCCTAAGGTGGAGTTTCTGGATCTGAGTCACAACCAGCTGTCCTCTGTGGAAAACCTTCAGGTACTGTGTCCCTGAGCTGCACCTTCATTCACTCCTAAGTTTATTCTTGTTCTTCACTGTCTGATGGTAGCAGCAGTGCATTAAATGGACAAAAAAACAAGGACTTGCAAATGTTTGACAGTCAACAGTTTTTAAGTCTCTTCATTTCCATCTCTTGCTTTTTTTTCAAGCTGATGCATTGACTGTTTCATGACACAAAGCACAGTGTTCACTAAAACTGCTTTCAGACCAACCCGGGTCGGACCTGGTTTGGTTTCATGCATGAAAGGGTTAACTCAGATTCTCCAACCCTGCCTAGCAAACTTGGGTCAAGAGGTGTGTCTCACCAGGTGACAACAGGTCTGTTTTCAAACGCGTCACTGCTGAACTTTAACCAAAAATGATCAACATTTGGCAAGATTACAAGATCCAGGAGCTCCTCACTGTACATGGAGAGGAGGAAATAACCAGGCAGCTGACCAGGGTGGTGAGGGACAATGTGGTATACGCCAGCATAACGAAGCTGATGATCCAGAGGTATCCGCTGGTTCCAAAAATAGATTACCAGTAAACTTAAGGCAGTGAAAAAACAGTAAGATCCATGACCACAACTATTACAGGAGCGGTGTTGGTGAGCTGACTGAACGGACTGAGATGTCACAGGATTTTCAGACACACAGCGCTCACCAACCCTGTGTAGCTCTCCTCCAGCTCCAACCACACAGGTCAGAAGAAACATCATTTAACATGATGTGGTGTTTGAAACTAAAGATGACACATTGACCTGGGTCCTGTCTGAATTGCCATGACCTTGTTGGACCAGGGAGGACTGGCTTGGTATGAATTGACAAAAGTGTTGAACCAGGGTCAGCTAACCCTGGGCTGACCTAGTTGGTCTGAAAGTGGTATAAATAGAGCTGCTGCTGTCAGGGACATGTTCAAATTCCAACAGGTTTAAAGACTTTTAACAAAATGATCAAATGTCGTCAGGTGAAGCGTGGATGGAATCAACATGAAAACCATCAGAACATTGGCTGAGGTTGAAGTGTAGCACAATGAGGTGAATCATCCAGTAATACCAGGCCTGTTGTTGTGTTTTTGCAGCACCTGTACAACCTGGTCCATGTAGATTTGTCCTACAACAGTCTGCGGCTGCTGGAAGCTGCTCACACTCGTTTGGGGAACATTAAAACTCTGAGTCTGGCTGGGAACCAGCTGGACAGTCTGAGTGGCCTCAGCAAGCTTTACTCGCTGGTTAATCTGGACCTCAGCCACAACCAGCTCACACAGGTAGTACATCACCACACCATCATTATTTTAGTCTTTTGGCTTCAGGACACTCTACATATGGCAGTAACTTTGGATTTCCACCATGAGCAGCTGCACCATCACAGCTCCAGAACAGTCCAGCAGCGAGTTATCCTCGTCATATCTGCTAACTTGGCCATTTAACTTGATTGTTGGGCTTCTAGCACAGATAAAACATGTCATTTAAAATAATAGTTTGACTTTTGATAGCTTTATTGCTTTTCTTGCCTTGCTGTAACACAGATTAACTCAATGCAATTAAATGAAGGAATGAATGACATGGATCAAATATCAGGACTGAGTTTAAGATTTTAAAAGCATGTATAGTGCTCTGATTATTGTTGATTGGGAGTATCATGGGGTCTGTTATTTTGAAAATCAGTCATCTATGGATGTTTAGACAATGGGTGTTCTCTCCAGGTACTCCGGCTTCCTCCCACAACCAAAAACATGTACTAGGTTAATTGGCTACTCTTAACTGTCCATAGTTGTGAGGGTTGTGTCAGGAAGGGCATCTGGCGTACAAAACCTATGCCAGATCAAAGATGCGAATCATTGATATTTCGCTGTGGCGACCCCTGAGGGGAGCAGCCGAAAGGAGAAGAAGAGGAGTCGTCAGTGTATCTGCTCTGCACTGTGCTACTCGATGTGTCACATAATGAATCTGTCACATATAGACTCCACACATTTACATGCACACAGCCTGCTGAATCGTGCACACTTCTGACACCATGCAGCTTCTGGTGGAAACGATAACATTTAGTTTTGTGATTGTGATCAAGTGCACAGGCTGAAATATAACATAGCTGTATCTGGTGAAAATCTGGGGTAAGACACACACAGCAATTTATTCTCATTTATTGACCTGCTTGTCATTTACAGCGGACTGCTACAAATCGGGGCTACTAGGTAGTCTGCCAACAGCATCGACTGGACCTTTAAATCCATCTTGGCCTTATTGTTTAACATCCTTCCCTGCTTTTGCTTTATCTGTTAAAGCCTGTTGTAAACTGTTCCTTATCAAAGTGTAGCACACATTCTTTTATAAGCATTTGCATTTAGTGAAATAATTTTACAGTGTGATTAAAATCATTCAGTCAAAACTTGGATTTGACACAGGAGGCTTATCTGGAGACTCTTCTGGTGCTGTCTCCAAGAAATCCACAGCACTGTTATGTTATTTAAGGCTGTTGTACACTGCGAGTTCAGACCTGATTTAGACCCGCCTGTGCCCCTGACATTCACATACAATTTCAAACCGAGATCGTCCCTCCCACCCCCTGCTGTTTCATAAGTGGCCTGAGTGGTCGGAGCCTCAAATTGTGCGTCTGATGAGTGTCCATCTGGTCACTGTGTGTTTTCTCTACTTTTCTCCTCGCTGTGTCTGTGCAGCAACAGGAAACAGTGAAGTCAATAAGAAGGAAAGAAATGTCACAGAAATCTGACACACTGGAAACGATAAGTTAGATCTGGATAAAAGTTTACATGTTTCTGTACAGATGGACAGACATAGACATATAAATGTAATAATATTAGAGCATCATGTCTGTGCATTTCTGTCCAGTATTAACTGAAGACAGAAGGTTTGTGGACGTCAGAATGCAGTGTACACTGGATTCACATGTGTTTGCAGCTGAAGCACAGTGAACAGTGATCCTTCATGTTGACATTTCTAAAATCATATAGCGTGCACCAGCCTTTATAGATCTATTCAGATAAGGGCATGTCACGTCAACAGTCAAATCCACCACTCGTCACAAACTACATGAAAATATCCATGATAAGTCAGACCTGTCTGTAAACTGTCAACTGTATTAATGCAGTTAAAGTACAGTGTTGTTGTGTGTTTACAGTTGGAGGAGATCAAGAACATTGGTGCTCTGCCCTGTCTGGAAAAACTCAGCCTATTGAATAACCCCATGTGCATCATCCCAGACTACAGAACCAAAGTCCTCGCCCAGTTTGGAGACCGCGCAGCAGAGGTATCACACTATGACAAACAACTACTGTTACTGCTACTAGCAGTCTTACGTGGTGTCAGGTCACAGCAAACAGAAGTTTTAATAAATGACTGTAGAGCAGATCGGTGAGCCAGAACATAAATCAAGGGATCATGACAAAGGTAAAAGGAGGTGCAGTATGAGACCCTACTCAAAGACCTAACTGAGCTTTTCCCGAATTGTCTAAGTTCGGTGTGCTGAGTTTTGTTTTCAGGCTGTAATCTTGATGTCGGCATCCACAGGTGCTGTGTTGTTGGGATTTCTGTTACTTATCCTTTAACTCCTTGTCCTTTGTTTATTTATTTATTTATTTATTTAGCCTCAGCAGCCTTTGTAACTTCTTGCTGTTAGTCTGAAAGTTGGGACTATGTTTTCACACTGTACATGAGTCAAGCAACGGTTTTGTTTGATCCGATTCAGAATACTTTATTTATCCCCAAGTGGCAGTTCAGTTTACAGACCTGGGTCAAAGCAAGGACAGGACATTATTCATGCATTCACATCTGTGGTCAACGTCATCAGTTGTTGAAGCATCCAGCCATAAAGTGCAACAGATTCTCTACTATTGGTGACAAGGGCAAAGTAGCAATAAACAACAACAAAAAGATAAGATAGAGAAGAACCTAAAAACACACATGGGTTTACTCTCTGTATAGTCTTGAGGTCTTGGCCTTGAATTGTGAAGAGCCTAGAGATGATTATCGTTTATGATTGGCATTATAGAAATAAAATTTAATTGAATTGAAATACTGCCCACTAAACACTGTCACTCTTGTTTAAAAGCCTGATGGCAGAAGGAATAAAAGAATGCCCGTATCTGTTTGTTCTCCTGCTGGGGGAGAGATGGCACCACCCAGAGGGCATCAAGGCAAACCTCTCTTTAAGCACAAGGTGTGAGTGACCAATGATGCTCTTAGCTTTCTGGAGCACCTGCCTGCTCCACAGAGAGTGCAAATCTGGGATCTACACACCCATGATCCTGGCACAGGTTTTAACAATGCTGGACAAGCTGTTTTTGTCCTTCACTGACAACCCATAAAACCAACACATTAAAGAATGTAGGAACAGGCTACATTATACTCAGTGATGTGACTGCACATGTTCAAGTCTGGTTGTGTAGTTTGTCTGACGGTGCTGTGTCAAGTAGTATTGAACTATTTTGTCTGTTTTCTGTGAATGTGAGAGATTTTACAGGTTTATTTTTCTCATTCTGTAATTTCGTAAGCTCTGGAGAGACCAGACGCATGCACATGTGGAATTAAAGGACAGTGTCTTTTAATTCCAGTACCAGAGCAATGGATAGATGGAATCTACTGACAAATCAGATTCCACTGCAAAACAACATATACAGTGGAACCCCGGGTTACGAGATTAATCTGTTCTGGGATCAAGCTCATGAAATGAAAAACTTGTGAGCCGGGCCCAATTTCCCATAAGAATACATGTAAAACCAATTGATACACTCCAAGGCCCAAGAAAACTCCCATATATACACATCCGTGCGTGCACGTAAGGTATGTGGAGAAGAATGTTTATTCATTATTATTATTTTGAAAAGGAAATTGTTAATTATCTGAAAAGGAATGTATGAAATTAGTTCTAAAAATTATTTATAATGACACATTACCTGTTACGGGTTTTCTTCTCACTGTAGAATGATGGAGTGGTGGTTTACTTTTATAACACTGCTTTAATGCACGAACTCTGAGCATGAACAGGCAGGGAATAACACACGGCGAGATACGGCTTCTAACTCTCACAGCCGTAAAGCGGCAGTTGCCGTACATTGTCTCAGTGACGTAAAGCTGCAACACACAGTAGCTTACTCTCTTAAAGCCGTATATGACACTCACCACTAGCATCCTTCTTAGGTCCCATGATTAAAACACAAAACAAAGTACTATTTCACGTGAAAAAAGCACAAATATGAAGCACAGTACAGCGCGAGTTTCACGTTGCGGTTCCAGTCGGTCGGTGAGTAGCGTGCACTCCTCTCTCTCACTGTCGTGAACTATTTTACTCGCAACCCGAGATTTTGCTCATGAGCCGGAACAAAATTTTGCCCGATGTCTTCATTGTACTGAAAATTTTGTATGCCAAATTACTTGTAACCTGGGGTTCCACTGTATGTCTCTCAGAATTCAGAAAAATCTCGCACACTGTTAGACTTGGAATGGTGAAAAATTTATTTTAAATCATGCAACGTTTTGGCCATGGGCCTTCATCAGGCAAATAACTGCATAGCTGCAATTAGCCATCTTAGATAGGGCGTGGCCTACTAAAGAATTAATTACACAATTTATGCACAATTCACAATGCCCACAAGCACATAGCAATGACATTAGCAAACTTACGAAAAAATATAAAAAAATATGAGATGTCATGAGATACACACCAATAAACCAAAAAGACCCTCATAAGTGTACATATACAGCGCACAAACCAGGAAGCAACAATGAGTACATCACTGTATGTTTCTAAAAAAAGAGTGTTGAGAAGAGCTTTAAGATAAGTCAGTGATTGAAATGGACCTCTTACACACAGTCGTGTTCGTGATTTTTAAAGACTGTGCCTTGTTTTTCTCTGTTAGATGATTTATTTGTGACGTGTGTGTGTGTGTGTGTGTGTTTAGGTTTGTTTGGACGGTAAAGTGACTACCGAGAAGGAACTGGACACAGTGGAAGTGTTAAAAGCCATCCAGAAAGCCAAAGAAGTCAAAGACAGGATGAGCAGCAGCGATAAGAAGGTACCGCCCCCACCAGAAACCAGCGCTGTGTGTTAATGTGCCTTTTACAACCATGCACCAAAGACACTTAATTCTATATATTATATATGTGTCTATGTTGTATGTGAAGAAGCTGCTTATTGTACAGAGCTGCATATTTAATGGAGTCACATGATATGAACCTCTGCAATTATACAATTACAAACTGTGTAAGTTTAAAGGTCCAGGAAGGCATGGTTAGAAAAATGAAAACAAATACACAAACTCTGACATGGTGTTAAACTGCATTTAATGACAGTGAGCAGAGGGACGTAGTCTAAAACATGTACAAAGAAAGTAGACACTTCTTTGTAATTTCTTTGTTTATTGAATTTTTACCTACCTTGTCACTGAGACTGGCGAGTGGCATGGCGTTACCGTGTTACCATGGTGACATCAATGAAGAATCCTAAAAAAAGATTCAGCTGTTACCATGGTGACGTCTATGAAGAATCCTAAAAGTGATTCAACTGTTACCATGGTGACATCTATGAAGAATCCTAAAAGTGATTCAACTGTTACCATGGTGACATCTATGAAGAATCCTAAAAAGATTCAACTGTTACCATGGTGACGTCTATGAAGAATCTTTAAAAAGATTTAACTGTTACCATGGTGACGTCTATGAAGAATCCTAAAAAGATTCAAACTGTTACCATAGTGATGTCTGAAAACCTTGTGAATGTGATGGAAATCACATAGGCAATTAATCCACAACTCTGAGAACTCGGCCAGACTGTTAAGTTTTCTCATACACCTCAACAAGTGCAACCCTAGTTCCAAAAACTTGGGACATTGTGTAAAATGTAAATAAAAAGAGAATGCCATGATTTTTGAGTCTCATAAACCCATATTTTATTCCCAATACAACATAAATGAGCTGCATTCACCAGAGTAGCAAGATGGTTTCTCATGCAGCACTGTCTGGAGGCTCAGAGGTTGTTCACATTCAGCAGTGGTTTCTATCTGAGGGCTCACTGAACAGTATTCTGAACTATAGCACTGATCACAGACGCGTAGTAATAGTGTTTGGTAGAAATCCACAAATGTCACTGTGATGCTTGAGTTTTGTGCATTACAACCTACAACACGCCCTAGTCACTATTTTTATCATCTTTTGTCAAACTAGTTCACTTTGTACAGTCGTTAAATGTGAAGTTACAATGAGACAAGCAGAGACATGAATCATGTGGAATTCTTCTGCTGCGAGATGTACAAGCAGAGGTCGTTATGAGCCATGACTGGACTATCTGACTCCTATCAGATTCATGATTCAGCACAAAACTATAACATGACTTTGTGTTTACGTACGGCTTTATCCATGGTGATCATGTGACTTCGTAACTGCAGTAATGTTTACATACAGCGAAGTGCTCCTGTACACTGCAGTACTTTACGTAGTATACAGTATGTGAAGCTGACAGGACACTGCTCCTTATACAGTATTTGACTGAAGGTTACACTTTACTGCATTGTTTTATCTTTGTTCTGATGTTGAACATGTTAAAACTGAAAACACAATATTTAATATATATTTACATGATAAATTTAATTAAATAAAGGTTCAAGTGAATCAAATCACAGGATTGAGTCTTTTTATTGTATTTTACAAAATGTTTCATCTTTCTTGAAAATGAGATTTGTACATGAACTAAACTCGAGATAAAATACAATATAAGAAGCATCACTAGATTTTGTGTCAAACCAAAAATAAATGGAAATGAACGTTTTAAAGCCCAGAATGGAAAAAAATCTGCAGCTCGATGACGAGAGTAGACAGAGCTGTGTGATGTCTAACCCTAACCCTAGCCTGATGTTCATCTCAGTCTGATCTAAGCTCTACTCTATGCTTGTCATAGGTGGAGGGTCTCGGTGCGGGTAGTGTTGTAGTTCTTTGAATTTCCTGTTTCTATCTGCTCAAATTCGGTAGAATCACCTTTTCAGATGTTTTAATGCAAGCGGCTGGACTAAACCTGTGCTTCATTGTAACAATCAGACTGAGAAGGATGAACCCAGCAGTGTTGAGTTTCAACCTTTTAACATGGTATTTAACTAGTTTGGGTTCATCTTCAGCCTCAAACCTGGTCTGTTTCTGCTTCATATTGGCCTGTCATCATATTCAATGAATTAACATATCAAACAATTCATAAAAATATTGTGATAATTTTTCTCACCACAACATATCATCTCAATGAAAATGTGCTTATTTCCATGAGAATGAACTCCACAGGGAGTGTATTATTGGTCGAGCTGCAGCTCCGCCTCCTCCGCTGTCCTCCTTTGTCTATGATTGACAGAGAGGAATCAGAAAACATGGTAAAGCATCGTGGGTACATTTAGGTTCATTGGCTCCTTGTTCAGTCAACTTAAAACCACAATAATTCCACATATGATGTGGAATTTGGTTTTGAAACCAGCTACATATTTTTGAAATGGTGAAAAATAACAGCATTTTAAAAACATGGTGTTAATATCATTAATCACAATCATTTCAAGGGCAATATACCGTATTTTCTGCACTACAAGGCGCACCGGATTATAAGGCGCAGTGTCCAAGAATGTCACATTTTTAATTTTTTTCCATACATAAGGCGCACCGGATTATAAGGCGCAGTGTCATATTTGGACAAAATTGACGGCGTTTAGGTACACCTTATAGTCCGGAAAATACGGTATTGAGTGACAAAAAAATGGTGGTAGCTTCATATTCTGACCTTCTCTACAAGTTAAGTGTGAAGCTTTGGTAGTTTTATGGCCCTACCCTTCAACAGTCAGTCAGAAATCTCCTCCAGACAAAGTCCTCCTCAACTTGAAATAGAACCAGACAGCAATCTGGAGACATTTCTACAAGTAAGAAAACCAACTTTGAATGTCTGTGATTTAATGTCATTAAAGCCATCATTAAATTTACACACATTGTGTAACTCATCAATGAGGACGGACTGATGGGCTTCACCGCCCGCCTCTTCTCTGTGGTCCATGCTGTAGCTGCTCTCTGAATCCTCCTTTCCTCTGTCCTCACTTGTCTCCTCAGATGAATGAGGAGACCAGGCTGTGCGCGGCTCCTCACCCCTCTTCTTCCTCCTCCTCCTGCTCCTCCACTGTCGCTCCTCCCGCTGTCACCTCCTCCTCTTCCTCCACCCGCTCTTCTTCCTCTGCAGCCCAGCAGTCTGCCTGCCCCAGCCAAGGTAATCATGTATGTATCAGATGCAGGGCTGGGTGGGAGAGGGGTTACCTGATACATATTGTATGTCCTTTTCTGCGTTTGTGTGTGCTCATGTACAGTTGAGGTCAGAACTATTAGCGCCCCCCCACACCCCCATGCGTCTCAGTCCAGTTGTGGACACGGAGACACTTTATCTGTGTGTGTCCTTTATGTCCTCCTCCTGCTTTGTGTCCATCAACAATCCTTCTTGTATTTAAACTTAGTTCTGTAGTTTTTGATGTAGTACTTTTACAAGTATAACCAAAAAACAAAAAGAAGCACAACAAAAATAACAAAAAACTCAAAATAAACCACAATAACAAAAATAAGCAAAAATAAAAAATAAACAAAAATAACAAAATTGCTA
>JAQQAE010018865.1:0-11079 GCA_029823295.1 Pseudamia nigra | reverse complement strand
GCCACTGTTTCTAAACCATACAACATCGCTGGCCTCACCACTGTCTTGTACACTTTTCCTTTCATTCTTGCCGATACTCATTCACACACATGTATTCTGTCTTAAGCCCTTCACAACATATCTTGTAATTCATTTGCATAACAGTCATTTCTAGAAGCCATATATACTGGGTGGATACAAACTTGGCCAAAGAGCTACAGGTAACTGACAGAAAACATTCCCCTGAATACAGGTCCTTATCAATTTAATCACACGCATAAAAAGAGACAAACTTAAAACTGCAACGGAATGAAGCCAGAAGATTTAGAAGAACACTCGTGTCAGCTTTTATCTCCGCTTTTCATCTGAATAAACGGTACAAAGGATGAAACATTAGGGCCAAGTCTCCTTCACGTGCATGATGAAAGGAGATCAAGCTGAGTTTTTGTTGCTAAGAATAAGCAGCAGTGAGCATCTGAGCTGTTCTGATGAGAAGTAGGTCAATACAAGACCCAGAAAAGATGTGAGGTGTTTTGATCCAAAGGCAAACCTCTATTATCCTACAAAACTGCAGAACTTCTCAAAAAGAAAGCAAAAGTCAGAGGGGGACAGACTGATTAGAGGCTGGAGTAACATCTGATATGTTTTACAAGAAGTACAGCAAAGTTAATTTCTCATGGGCACTGTGCAACAGTCCGGATTTACAAGCTTTACAATCTCTCAGTGCATAAAGTGAAGGGCAAATGTATGACGCCAACACTGAGTTCGTTATGCACTGTATGTAGCTGCAGGGGGGGCCGGATGGAGGAGAAAAGTGCTGACAATTCTCAAGGCCCATGACTGAAAAAAACTATTAACCTATCATCAAGGGTGTACATTTATTTAAGAAAATAATCAAGAAAATTAATAAAAAATGTAGAAAATATTAAGAATATTAATAGAAATAAATAGCGTACTCAAGAAAATCTGCAAAAATGAAGAAAATAATCAAGGCAATGCACAACACTGAACAAATAAACCAAGGAAATATGAAAAAATGAACCAAATAACCAGAAAAATGAGGAAGAACTGAGCAAAATAATCAAGAAAGTAAACAAAAATGATCAAGAAAAAAATTAATGAGAAAAAATAAGCAACACAATACAGAAAAATATGCCAAATAATCAAGAAAAGTGAAGAAAAATGAAAAAACAATAAAATGAACAAAGTAATCAAGCAAATGAATCAAAAATGAACAGAATTATTAAGAATATTAGTAGAAATAAACAGAATACTCAAGAAAGTCGACAAAAACAAAGAAAACAATCAAGACAATGCACAACAATGAATGAACAAACCAAGAAAATGTGAAAAAATGAGCAAAATAACCAAAAAAATGAAGAAAAAAATTATAAGAATGTTCTAATTATAAATTGAACTAAAATGTAAAAACAATGACTGCACATTTCTCATCAGTCTTGCACGAAATCATAAAAACTGTTACAAGTGGTGGGGGCCCAAAGTGATATTTTCTTCATGGGGCTTTTATCCTCATGTCACTGATTAGATTGTGATGTTATAATAGATACATTTTACAAATAAAGTTCAGAAATTGCTCTGTTTCTGCACATTTACAAACATGAGCTGAGATTATGTGAGCACCGTCATTAATATTACACAATATTATGGCTTGTTGGGTATCACTTTATTTCTTAATGCTGGGCTTTTTGTGTTTTTTTTTTATTAACTCCTATATGTAGCTTTTAGTTGTTCTTACACTTTTATACATGTTATGTTTTTAATTTATTCTTTCTGTTTTACTTTTTCGCTCCAGTGTTTTCCTGAAGGGGGCTGTCCACACTGGGAGCTACTGCATCTTTGGTCCATGTGCAGGGATGTTGCCCTGAGGCGGTTGGAGCCTGGTGCAAACAACAGTATTAGCCTTAATTGTATATTTGCACCTTCATGAACACTGTACCAGGTGAATTTTTAGATAAATGAACTGTTTGGATGATTCAGGTCCTGATACTCGTGCATAATTAAGGACAAAGCTGCTTTGATTGACAGGTTTTGATTGAATCCACATCATCTCATCTCACCATCTGTGGGGCCTATCCCAGCTGACTTAGGCAAAGGCAGGGTACACCCTTGATCATCGCAGAGCACTAATACGGTTTTGTATATTGTATTTGTTTTTAAAAATATACAACCATATAAAATGTCTATATCCAAACCCCATACTGATTACACACCCATAGACACATCAAGGGGGAGGGCTGTAACAGCTGCAAAAACACAAAAATATAACCAAGTATCAAGAACTCCCATAATAAAACCCACTGCCTTTTGAATGCATTACACCCCAAATTGAACCAGTCAAGAAAACATGCATATACATTTGATATGAGCACATAAAGTCCAAATACTGCAGAAAAGTGTCTTTGTGAGGGCAGATTTAAAAAGAGTCCTCTGAGCATCCGAAAAGATGTTCATGGAAAACGTCTCACAGTAAAATCCAGAAAAAAAAAAAAAAACAACAACATGCTACACTTAATTCATTATCCTAAAATACAAATTGAAATATAAAATATGAAAGGACACTTCGATAATAAATGCAACAGTGTCCCTTCATTTGATTTGCATTCATTGGAAATAATAGACTCAGCCGGGTACAATTTGTGTAATCACCTTGAACAGAATTAACCTGAGGGTGCTGTTGACCTTTTGTAGATAAAGGTAAAAAGACATGCCACAGAACCAATTAACAATTTTTTAAAAGTATTTCCATACAGATTTTATGTGAAGCTTGAAAATACACATTGAATATTATTATGGGAACCTAGTAACACAGGTCATAGTTCTTTAAATGCATTTTTTTGTGGTTTAACCCTTAAAGATCTAGACAAACGAGCTTTTGTGGTGTCTGACTGCTGTATTTATTTTGATTTTCAAAAATACTCTAGCAGTTAGCACCATAAAGCTGCCAATTTATCTCTGCATGGTTGGAAAAAGAAGAATTGTCAAATGATTTTGCAGATAACAGCCAATATGAAAGTTTTTGTGACTGTGCCATCTTCAATTGTGTCTTTGAGGGTGAATGATAACATGGACTGTTAAGGAAAGACTAATGGTTTTTTCAGAGGTCTGCACTCTGAGTGAGCAGGTTCAAACTGATTTGATGTTTTCATAAATGACAATAAACTGCACAACTACATAATTTCAACAACAATACAGCATTGTGTCTAATCACCTTTAAACAACACAGGCAGCATTAAGGCAGGAACAACCACATAGACGAAACATCCGAGCAGCAGCAGGAGGAGCAGCAGGAGGGCAGTGATGGAGAAGCACAAAGAGTGGAGTTGCATCAGTCTCAGTCCTCTGACACAGCATCCACAGATGTTTCCGTTTGTTTGCTCATCCAGCTGCCTCCCCACAGCAAAGCAGCAGAACGATGACGAGGCCGGCACAGTCTGAGGTTCCGGACTGAAAACGGGGCCTGGTCCAGGGTTGTAGTAGGCACTGCTGCTGTACATCTCCTCCTGCAGCCTGCGGATCTCCCACTGCGGGAAGGGGGTGGTCTGGCGGCAGAAAGGGCACCGCAGCCTGCCTGGGTCCTTGGCCCTCTTCAGGATGCCTGCGATGCAGTGGTGGCACAGAGTGTGGTTGCAGTTGAGCAGAGCAACGCTGTGCTCGCCCTGCAAGTCGAACAGCTCGCTGCAGATGGGACACTCCCGCCGGCTGCTGTCGCTGCACAAACTCCTGACACTTCCACTCCAGCCACACTCATCCCTGCCAGCAAATTCCAGCTCTTGTGGAACAGATGTCTTTCGGTCAGCCCCATCTGTCGCTGATTGCGTGTCTGATTTGTGAATGTCAAGACTGCTGCCCTGATGTTTGTCAAGCAAAGGCAGCATTACTGAGCCGTTTTCTGTCGTGTATAAAACACAGGCCTCTTCTTTTGCTGCGAGGTGCTTTTCTTCCTGTGAAACAACCTCGTCCTCAGCTTCTGCCATCCTTCGTATCAAAAAGAACTGCCCTTTTCCTTGTTTTAATTCCTCTACATGACTCACTACTGTAGTTTCTTTATCAACTGAGTCATTTGATGATGTAATGCTTCAGCCAACAAAGGCATCGCAGTCCCACCACCATGAGCCCAGATAAGATAAGCACATTCACAGGTAAGGAGTGCCATGCGATAATATGAGCCTCACAGAAGTGCAACTGGCCCAATAGTACAGTGCACATTTCACTATTCCACTCAATTTAACACACTAATCTATTCAGAGCAACGGAAAGTTTCTGCCACTTCAGAAATGCATGAGCACTCACATTCCAGCACAGGAGACAGACTTATTCTGCATATTTAAATAAACATTACATCTGTAGATCAGACACTTACAAAAATACATTTAATATTGAGCAGGAGCAAAAGAGAAGCTAGTGTGCAATAATAACAGAAATTCCCTGTAATCCAAACCACACTGCACCACATACCCAGTCCCATAATTATTATTGCTTTTATACTTCGCATGCATAATAATGTCTCAGCCCTGCAGTCACTAGTGATTAAATCAGACAATAATGTGCAGAGTGTGAAGAAATGGAGCAAAATCTGAACAGAATCAGAAAGATAGGAATAAAAGATCAGTTTCCTGACAAACTGTCAGATTTTTAATGTTATGCACCCATATATGATTAAAATAAATAAATGTAAGCAGATATAATAAACAAAAATACATATAAGGAAAAAAAAGAAAGAAAAAATATGCAAATCTTCAGATGGTGACTTAGATAAAACGATTAAGTACAAACATAAAATAAATATTAGATTTGAAACATATATTGCTACAACTTATCACTCATCACACACTTTCTCATCAAAATGCCCATTTTGATTCAGTCACAACATCATTAAGGCTTCATATTATAAATATTTTCTCTATTGAATACTAACATTTCACACCAGATGACATCTCTTATGATTAACATCCACTTCATATGTTGAGTGTATATGCAGACAATTCTCTTTTATCTGTTTTTCTAACTAATTCCTGCTCTTCATCCTTCATTGATGAATGCCGCGCTGGCTTTGTGGAGTTTTGACTGAGACTGGATGATGAAAAGGAAGTCGCATCATCACTTCCTCCACATTTGCAAAAGTCAAATCAGAAAAACTGACCAGGTGAAATCAACACAAAACAACAAATATCACCTGTAGTACATTTTGGAATGTATTTCTTATGCATAAATGCCAACAATCTGATAAAACATATGTGTAGTGTTTGATGTGCACCTTTCACAAGAAGCTGTGAAACGGAAAATCTTCACCAAAATGTATGTCGGTCAAAATACAATAAAGTAAACGTCAGGGTCATTTGATGATTTAAAGGTGTCCCAGAGTCTAATCCATCATAGAGGTCAAAACAATTGTAATTATTAATCGTATGACCTAATAAATATGCAGATTAGGAGGTGGTTGCCATAAGGAGACTTTTCACCGGAGGAAGTTCAGGGTAATTTTACAGGGCTGGGGTCGTTAGTGTGTCTGTACTGCAGGAACTGGCCCCGTGGGTCAAATTACAGGAACCTTTATGGGATCTAACAGAGTCCCTGCTTCGGGGTGGGTCGGCAGTAAAAACTCCTGGGCAGAGCTTAAAGGTTTATCAATGCCGCTTGATGTCAATAGGAAACAAGTGGTATGTTTAAAGCCCTGCAGAAGATGAGTAGTAAATAGTAATAGGCGTCTTCTCGTCTCGTTCATAGCGTTCGCCATATGTACGCACAAAACACTAAACAGAAACATGGCAGCCACCTCAACTCGCTCCATCTCTATCGTTGTTCTCAATGCCATGTCTACTTTTGCTCTTAGAGCGTAGCTGTTTATGTCCCGTGATCACATCAGCAAGAATCCGAGTGAGAGGACGTTCCTGTAAATTCTGACCTCCCCCTTGTATCCTGAAGTTCCTCCAGTGGAAACATGCCTATAGTACCCTTCCCCCTACCCTGATTACTGGTACCTATGTCCCAAGTTTGGTTAGTTTGGGTCCAGGGACTTGGAAGATGCAGAGACAAATGCTTGACGGACATAAGACCCTTTCACACTGTTGTTCTGAAATTGGATTAGCTATGTTTTTAGCTGAGATCCTGATGATGATGGAGGTGTATAGGATGTGTGGTTTTATTCACTGATTAGACGGCAGGAGCCATAAGTATCAGTAAAATAACCAGAGAAATAAACAAATTTAAGTATACTTAAAGATGAGCGAGACAACAAAATTGTGTCAAAAATCATGTTGTATGTGAAAATAAGACACCATATCATGGTCTGTTGTTCACTGTGCTCCGCCCAGTGCACCATTTACGGCATGTTCCTGATTAGAATTCTTGAACTGCAAACCTGCGTACATGCAGGCTGGTTCACTACGTGGAAGAAAAAAAAAATAAATCACAGTTCATTTAGTGTGCAAGAGCCAGCTGTGACATACTGCATCCCACAATGCATCACAAACAGTCCCCTTCTAATTTAGTCCAACTTCAGGACCGTGTCATAGTGTACGTAGTCTAATCAGAGCATTATGGCCAGATGCTGTGTTCATTATTTTAATACAAATACATATATGTTAACAACTGCGGAAATGTATCCAAAACTGGGATGCACAGGGTGAGAGGTCACTGCATGCGGGAGGCATTTCCAGCTGTTGTAAAGTTTTTCTCATGCAGATGATAATTTGCAACAGAAATAACATTCGCCCGTAGTCTGAGGTATTCATATGATAAATTATCACTGATTGAATTCTGTATGCATTGAACAATTTCACAGTTTTCTTTTTTAAACCCAATAAACTGTCAGCAGCTAATCATATGGTCATGTGATTGTAGTGCAGTGCATTAATGTTCACATGCAGCTACTGTTGGAAACAGCATGTAGTATCCAGTATATACTATAAGGTACGTAAATACTATATGTTTATATATCACTTTCTGTTATGAGTGTTTTTACTCCCACAAAATGAAAAGCGACAATGGGTATTAATCTTGATTAATCAAAATTAATCCACACTGACCCCGTGATTAATCAGATTAAAAATTTTAATTGTTTGACAGCCCTAATATTTATTAGGATTTGAGTACTTTTTGGTCATGTTTTTTTTTAATCATTGTATTCATCTTTTGCCAATTTGGTTATTTTTAAAAATTATTTTGTTCACTTTTGATATTTTTTAAAACGTATTTTATTCATTTTTGTTCACTTTATTATTTCATTCATTTTTGTTTCTTGCTCGTTCAATTTATTTAGCGTTAAAAAAAAAATCCTCTTCAGCTTATTCTTACCATTTTCATCTGCATCAAAAAAAAAATGCCAACTAGTGACAAAGACCTGCCATTTCCTACCTGCTGTCTGCAGCACACCGCCTGGTCACATGACCGCATCACATGACGCTTCTCAGCTTGGAAGTATGGAAGCAGCTATGTATCAGCTGTTGGCAGATGTTTATGGAAGTTTTTTTGGGTTTATATAAATTAATGGTTCGCATTAGATGCTGGTAGTTGTCTCCCTTTAGACCCAGCTTCTGATTGAAAATCTACCACACTATATAA
The DNA here is from genome assembly GCA_029823295.1 of Pseudamia nigra. Classification (NCBI taxonomy): domain Eukaryota; kingdom Metazoa; phylum Chordata; class Actinopteri; order Kurtiformes; family Apogonidae; genus Pseudamia; species Pseudamia nigra. The sequence goes on along the minus strand of JAQQAE010018865.1, from coordinate 3,519 downwards.
CAGTTTTGTGTGTCAAATGCGTAGACGCTCATCTCCTCCATGTGCTGGTTTCATTTACATTTCCTCAGCTGTTTCCATATTTGCTGTGTTTAAATAGTGAACGCTGGTCCAAACTCCCACAGCACGAGGCGATAATGCAATAATTACACTGACCACGGCCCCACATTAGATGACGAACAAGAAAATGGACAGATCGTGATGCATTGTGGGATGCAGTGTGTTAAGTGGATTTCTCAATAGCATGCTGCAAAATTTCTCTGGATCAGTTACACTGTGGTACTTTTGACATAAGGCAGAATTTTCAGATTTTTCACCCGCTACCTGCTATTTGCTCAGTCAAAATGAAATCCTAGTGTGTTTTTAATCACAATATTACTTAAAATGAAATAAAGGAAATCTAATTACACTAATTACATGTCCCGTGTATGTCTGCATGGAACCTGCCCTAATTCTGATTCATTTGTCCGGTTTTACATTATTTATGCAGAATCTGGGACATGAATGAAACATCCATGTAGGTTTTAAACATTAGTGATTAAAACAGGTGTAACAGTCCTTTCAGGAGTTGTTTCGTGACCCTGTGAAGTTGCTATCAGCTAGCCGTTGAGTAACCTGAGATATCAATCAAAGCAAACACACCTGCAGCAGAGGCAGAGCCCAGTTTGATTACACATTAATGATTTCAAAACAGAATCAAGGAGATAAAACAGGAAATAAAAACATTTTCAACTGACTCATATTCAACACACAGAGGAAAATAAGCATCAAGCAGTGGCTTGAACCCAAGAATATGGCAACTTATATCACATAAGTAATTACTGTGGTGTTTTATTTGACAGATTTCATATTTTCCTGGAAGCATCTGTAATATTTACTTAAATATTTTCCAATATTTAACTCAAAAGTAAATATGCAGTTATTTTTACAGCAATTTACATTTATTACTTCTACTTTTGTTTTATATTTAAGGAATTTCATGATCGTGGATTTTGCAAACACCCGATGACAATGAAGCTGTATTCGCTTGTATTCTAGTAAATGAAATCACTGTATATAATGGTAACAACGGCAATGTAAGTTACAATTTTAACTTTTTCCTTCATTTTCCTTCATTTTAGCACCAATTTGTTGTCTACTTTGGAAATGCTACAGTAGATAACAGTTACATGTCAGCAAATTCTACTACATCTTGATGAGAAATACATAAAATAAACTATAATTATGCATATTTTACAGTGTGAAATGTGTCTGACATGGTAATCATTGTCCTGTCAGCCTTGCAGTAAGGTAATTCAGGTGTGTACTTTGATTGGAGGCACTTCTTAAATAAATATCACAAAATGAGAGCATGAATCTAGACAAAAGTGCAAAAAATGGTGTATACGAGGTTAAAAACTCATAAATGTCCATTAAAGGGCCTTTAAGGCGCAGTCGTAAGAATCCAGCTCAGACAATCCACACCTCCTCCTCCTCTGTTCGTTTAAGAGATGTGACAGATAAAAATCAATTCTCTCAGGTGAGATTCACGTCAGCGCTGACCTGATGTCTCCCCCGCAGATCTGCGGTTTAGATGGTTAGAAGTCTAACGTGTCACGCTGGTACTGCAGTCGAGGGCTGTTCTCGCTGTAAAACTGACTGAACCAGCGGCGGTGCTTCTGGATCGCCACGTCCTCCGTCACCAGCAGCGGCCTTGAGATGTACTTCTTATTGTTCCAGATCATCATGTCCCGCTCGAACTGAACAATAAAGGACAAAAAATACATTATGATGTAAGACAAGGTGCAGCCGAGCATCGAAGAAGAGGTTTAGTCAATCAGGAGCAACAATGAACCTAGGATCCACAACGCATAAGAAACATATTCAAACATATTCAAAGACTCAAAGGAAGGACTGGATATTTCACACACTATAGTGAAAGATAGAATTCAAACATTCAAGGGAACTGGATGAATCTCAGCGCGTGATACTCAGAGCAAAACACATTAAACCAAACACCAGAGTATCTTTGGCTATGTTCAGACTTTTTAAAAAAAACAGATTTTTTTGACCCATATCTGATTTTTTCCATGGCAGTCTGAAGAGCACAAATCCGATTTGTTCAATCCAGACCCAGGCCACATTCATATGTGGTCCTAAATCAGATATGTATCCGATGTTTGTCAAAGAAACTTCAGTCTGAACAGTCATGTCTCATTTTATCCGACTTCAGACGTCACAATTCTGCGCTGGAGGAGGCGGGACATGGTGAAATCAGATGCAAACAATGGACTCGGAATCACTCAGTCATGCCGTAATTTTATTGGCTCCGACTGCACAGCAACTTCAAAATTGATTCACACACGCTGACTTAAGTAGCATCCATATTTACGCATGTAAATACAGTGTGCTTCATCTTCTTTACTGTTTTATGGTGGTTGGCAAACAACTTATTGGTGTATTACCGCCACCAACTGGTCAGGAGTGCGGGTCACTTACTGTTCACACTGGAGTCTGATGGATGTCGCTTCTAAAACATAGTGTGAACAATCACGCAAAAAAAAAAAAAAATCGTATTTCAGCAAAAAATCGGAATCGAGTCTCAAAACGTGCAGTGTGAACGTAGCCTTTGAGACCAACATGAGACTGAGTCATTTATATGCAGGCCCTGATATTCACAAAGAAACCTGCACAGACTTAGGATCACTGTTGAAAACCTTTGTCAAGCACCATTACGCTCTAAAATTACCCCTGGCTGATTATTTTGCAATACATTTTCTTCATTAGTGCCTTTCTAAACAAGATAATTATAATAGATTTATATAGCGCTTTTCTGGACACTCACAGATACTTTCCATTGATTACCTCCACCAAGGAGGGAATGTGATCACATCAGATCGTCCATTTATTCGCAGGATTACATAAAAACTAGTGGACAGATTTTAATTAAATTTTCACCAGAGGTAACTCTTGGACTCATTAAATTTTAGAGACAATCTGAGTCAGATTGCAGATTCTGGATCAATGTGTCACTTTCTTTATCATTGCGAGATAGGGCCACTTTTCACATTTTTGCTAATCAAAAATATTGCACCAATCAACATGAAACTAACAACTAATGACATTCTATCAGTACATTGTAGTACCGGTAGGCCATTTGGAACACAGCCTTTCACTCCTTCTGGTTCAAAGTTTCTTGGATAGACACATGATATACAGTGGTCCCTCGTTTATCGCGGGGGTTACGTTCTGAAAATAACCCGCGATAGGCGAAGTCTGTGAAGTAGATTCCTATGGAAAAACTTGCTCCGGCTAATGCGTGATTCGCACAACAAACGCAACGCCAGAACGGATTGAATTCGTTAGCCGGGGCACCACCGTATTTGTTTTAAGGCTGTTAAACCCCTCACCACAGACATTTATACATATATTATTCTCAGACAGGCATTAACATTTTCTCACATTACTCTCTTATTTAAACACTCTCAAAATTCAAACCTTTGTAGATTTTAAATAAAAAATAAGTACAGTATTATAGAACTA
>JAQQAE010018863.1:0-11079 GCA_029823295.1 Pseudamia nigra | reverse complement strand
CGACCGCCGAAGCCACGTTCCGCTTGGCCTGTCGGTACCCATCAGCTGCCTCTGGAGTCCCACAGGCCAAAAAGGCCAGATAAGACTCCTTCTTCAGCTTGACGGCATCCCTCACCACCGGTGTCCACCAACGGGTGCGGGGGTTGCTGCTGCGACAGGCACCAACCTCCTTACGGCCACAGCTCGGAACAGCTGCCTCGACAATAGAGGCACGGAACAAGGCCCACTCGGACTCAATGTCCCCGGCCTCCCCCGTGACGTCGTCGAAGCTCTGCCGGAGGTACAATATTATTTGTAGCATTTTATGCCATTGCCTCTTAGGGAGCCAGTGCAGGTTTGACTGAATAGCTGCATAAAACCAGGTCATCTGTTCGTACTCTTGCCAAACCGGATTGGACAGACACACCGCTATACTGTCCTACAAAAGCAAAGTGCAGTAACTCAGCAACTGGTCAAAATAGAGTAAACACTGAAAGTGGACATTTGATCTATTTTGTGACAAAGTGAGTTAGTGAGTGAGAGGTGTTTTGACTGAAAAAGAATAATCAAAAATAAACAAAATAATTTACAACATCAACAAAGTTAGAAAGAAAACAATATAATGAAAAAAGAACTGCATTTCATAGATGGAGAGAGCAAAGCAATTTAAAAGGTTTCAACCTTGATTCAGAATTAGCTGCATTTCTTCTTGAATTACCTCAGCCAAGGAGGTTATGTTGTCAGAGTAGTTCATCTGTTTTTTTTTTATTTACAACATAACTCAAAAATATATGATTAACAGATTTGGATGAAGTTTTCAGGATAGGTCAGAAATGGCAATAAGAGGATCAATTAGATTCTGGGATTGATCTGGATCATTGTCTGGATCCAGAAGGCTTTTTCACCCTTCAAACATAGGATAACATGATAATAGATTCTGTCAAACCACAAAGTTTGATCCAGATTTGGGCAATTCTCCCAGACCCAGAACATTTATACTTACACGTCTTGAGGAAAAATAGCAACCATAAGGTAGCAAATAAAAGATACAGACGTACCTGTAACTGAGACCACATTGTAGTGAAAAGTCTGCTGATTCAGTCATGTGCTCGGGGATTTAATATATCATTTACAGAGCTAGATCCAGAACAAAACCGGCATTATGGAAATTTTTTTGTGAATTGAAATATTGATATGTATGTGATACATGTAAGAATATTACTTTTCGTGCAATAAGATTATGGGGGAAATGAGCATACTGTAGGTTCAAATGATAATGGTGGATTTTCACTATGAACAGAAACTGAGCTGCTTTGGTGGAAGTCTGTGCTCTAAGCTGAAGAATCAAAGGCAGTGAAGTTTACAGTGATGTTTATAGAGAAGCAAACAAGGAGGAGCCTTTCTCTTCCGTGTTTGCTTCTCTCATGTGGCTGGCGCTCTCTCTCCAGTCAGGAAGCGCTTACAAAACGATTGTCGAGTTCAAGAGAAAGAGGGGGCGGAGAATGAGTGCTATATGTCTTAAGCCGGCCGCACATAAAGAAACGTGACTCAGCTCTTCTCAACTGAACTGGAATCTGCTTGATCTGCGGTGGTTCCCGACCCAGATTTTTCAGTCTTAATGTCATCCTGCCAGAACTCATGCCAATTCAACATGTTGAATCACCACGACTCGACTTTGCAAATTTTATCATTGTTGGACATGTGAACAATACGTGTCACAACGCAATCAATGTTTACTGTTGATAGATGGTGCCAGTCACCAGGAGTGAATCGTGGTGTCAATCTGCAGCTGTGTGTGAGGTACTTCGATTGTATGTACCAGAGGACCGGACTCATAGAGTTAAGTTGGGATCAGTTGTGATTCTCTATGTGTGGCCAGCATTAGACATAGATTTTCCCCTAGTTGGCAGGTGCAGTTTTAAAGTATTTTTTTCTGCTTTTCACTTCTTGTTGAGTTACTGCACTTTGTCTTTGTAGGGCCGAAAGCTTGGCCAATATTGTCCCAAACATGATGCTGTCTCATTGCTCTCGATCCTTGGCACATATTAGTGAGCTCTTCCAGAACATAGACAACAATATGCGACCTGCAGGCATCTCATTAAACTGACACTCACTTGAGGCTTGACTGATGCTGTTATTTTCAGCTGCAGATTGAAAACATCTCTCCCCTTAATGACCACAGCCTTTAAAGTAAACAGAGTATGATAGCTGAGGACTGACATAGAGTCAAGGTGCGACACACTGGTACTAAAGTAACCCATTCGATGTGTCTGATTTCTCGGATGAGCAGTTAAGTGGCCATGAATCAATACAGTGATGAACAGAGGTATTGTGTCGTATTTTGTGTGGTCAGGGTCAGTCATTCCCCCTCCCCCCGAGCCCTTATCCCCCCATTATACAGTCTCTTCCAGGACAACACTGACAAGCTTCAACCAGCCAGATTTCTAATAACAGCAACTTGTAGCCTGTGTTGTGTAACTGTGTCTGTAAGGGTGTTGATAATAAAATCTGCTGATTTCATTTTACTTGCTCTTTATAACTCTTTACGGGTGTATTCACACCTGACCTGCTTAATCAAACTCGAGTTCATTTGCTCAGAATGTCCAGTTCCTCTGGGGATGTGAATGCACTACTGAATTCTGGTGTGGAAGTGATTCTGGTCTACTTAAAAATGCACGTCTCGGTCCACTTCAAGTGAACCAAATACAAAGAATGGACTACCATGCAGGGCATTGTGGATAAACAGAACCAAAACAGATCTTCATGTAGCTCAACAGCCAGATGAAATGGCTCGCAGTCGGATGTGGAATAAGAACGAAATAAAAGCTATGTTAGAAATACATCACAACTGCTGGTAAGCACTCACAAGAACAATGTTTACAAACTAATTACTGGGAAATGAAGGCTGTGGGATTCACCTGTACAGTAGAAGAGTGCCACACAAAGGTGAAATAACTCCACCAACAATATATAAAAATACAGGACATGCTTAGAAGAAATGTCAATTTGGGGGAAGAAAAGAACAAATTTCCTTACTATAAAGAACTAGATGTAATTCTTGGCACACGACCGATGAGCAGGAGAATATGTTATTCAAAACGTTTGGTTCATTTGACAAAGTGCATTGTGAAAGCAAACTCAGTCCAGTTGAATGTTACATCCCCAATCGAACCGAGTCTACTGGACTATGACATGTGAAAAGGACCTAAGATACTGATTTCAGAAGTGAGGTGTCGTATCTACCTGCCTTTCATCAAAAAAGGCTCTGATTGGCTGAAAAGCAGACCATTCCCAAACTGGGCTAGGATCATATTCTGACACAAGCACAAATGCTGCACTTTTCATGGATGATTTTCTGGAGAAATGGTTGGAATATTGGTCAGTTGCTGGTGTGGGTGGGGCTTTAACTTGGATATGACTGGTTGTAACTCGCAGTGTTTTAAAATGTAAAGTTCTGCTGGCTTATGGAGGTGGGACTAAAACATTTAAGCTGAACTATGATTGGTTCTGACTTATGCTGTCACAAATCACACACATCCCCATTGTCCATCCTCATGTGGCAATACTGAACAATTTCCCAGCTTTTAGTTTCAGACTATACATAAACTCCAAAAGCCGACGATGCTGGATTTTCACAGTATGAGTCATTTGATACGTTATTTCAGATTCAAGCTAAGAAACTAATGAACCAATGAATGAAATGAACTGAGGCACTATTTTAGAGATGAAATCACTGTCCCTGAGTCCTGCACTTCAGAACACATCAATATGACAACTTCAGTTTTGTTAGTTTGAAAATGATTGAGGTTCAGCAGAGTCTGACTGAAAAACAAGTAGCCTGTTCATGTCAGTTCCACAAATTTCATAACATAGTGGTGTTTGAGATGTTTCTGATTATGCCATCCTCAATATGGGACAGTTAAAAAGATTCTGTTAAGCCATTTCCACATTTTCACCTATAAAATCCAGATTTTCATAGATTTGTCCCTCCTTCTGAGATTTACAACTATACTCAAGTCACACAATTCCACAGCTCAGAAACATATTCTAGGGTTCAGTAACACTTTCAACAAAGGTTGAATCAAAGTATCTAAAACAAATAAAAACCATCAGGTCCCTTCTCACCTCAGAGATGTTTGAGACGGTTTCTGTTTGAACCTCAGTGGAGCTGATGATCTCAGGGGACGTGGTATCGAGGATCTCCACCGCCATAGAGAGCAGGAGGCGGGCTCTGAAGGACACGCCTTCCCCGAGTCCGTCATTCAGGTCCTGGTGCTCGTCCATCAGCGTGTACTGACGAGTAGAACCATACGTATTCACCCAGGCTGGTCCAAATGTGGGGAGGAACCCTGAAGGACATAAAAGATGAGGGCTTAATTCATAAACAATATACTTGTTATTTAGTGCACATTAGTAACAAAAGACTATCACTACATCTAAAGGTAGCATCTCACTGAGCTGCAATTGTAGGTGACAAATTGCAAACAGCATTCATGAGAGAGTTTCCAAAAGTCTCGAAACACTCGTGGGGATTCTCAATTTCCTTGCCTGTGTTACAGGGCCTCACTTTCATGTCACATATTAGCCTGGCACCTTCCAGCAGATGCCTACTGCATCCTGTTAAAATGTCTTGGTCAAAATGTGTGTTTTTCCTTTGCTGTGACATTTGTACTTTTGTGTTGCTCTCCCTCCTTGCCTGAGGGGGGCGCATTTCACTTGTGTGCATGTTGCAGGAAGCATATGGATTCAAGAAGGAAGAAATTTAAAAGGATGCTGTCAGAAGACAGAGCGAAGCCGGACTCTTCTCATTTTTAACTTGACTGTGATTTTAATTGTGATTCAATTCTGTGATTTTGGTTTCGACTTTAATTGGCTTTTTGACTTAGTGTTTTGTATTCTGGATTTTATATTTTGTATTACTGAATTTTGTATATATTCTGTATAATGTAATTGTAAGTATTCACCATTCTAAATGTAGCAGTCCTGGGAGTGGTAGGGATGTAGAAGATGTTTTTTGTTTGTGCACTTTTTTCCTCCTGTTTGTGTTTGGGAGTTCAGGTAAGAAACCTGCATTTTATTTTGTATTTTCTTTTGTGCGGTCATTTAGCTGTGGGTGTAAGGTTGTTTTATTTGTTATTTTGGCTGTGCTCACCATGAAGTCGTGTACTACCACTTGTGTCAATTAATTTATTCTTTGGACTGCAATTTTCTATGTGCACTGGTCCTGCCATAGTCTGGCTTTAACATATGTTTTGGGGACTCATCCAGGAGCTGTTTAAAAACACTTGTTCACATCAGTTGTAAAAAAATCACCATTTTGTTTGAATGGTTTTAATCATTTTTAGCCTTTATTGCCCCTCTCCAAATATTTGTCTATGTAGTGGACCCAAATAAATTGCTGTGCATTTTCTAATAAAATTTCACTGATCAGACAGAACATAAAATACAATCTACAACAAAATACAAGTCAAAGTAAATTTAAAAAATGCACAATTATTTTTATCTGCTATTGCCCTGACGGTTTTGCTGTCTCAGTTGCCGTCCACAACTGTCGTACGCCTGTTGCATGCCAGTTCGTTGTGCAACAGTTGTGATGCAGTTTTGTTCATGTCTATGGCATGAGGATGATAACAGTTGTGCTACATGTATGCAAACTCAGGTGCACTTTGGCAAAAAAGGAAAGAAAACATTGAACTAAAATGAAACAGAATTTATGGTGCTGTTGGTTGACACCCCTTTTTACATAATGCAGTAATGGATTACTTTGATTAACACTGGTTTGTCAATCATATCTGAAGCCATGAATCCACTCATTCTACGTTTTTCAGCTTCTCCAAACAAACCCTTTTCTTAAAATACCATCCATCCATTTTCTACCACGTGTCCATGGGGTCGGGTCACAGGGGCAGCAGCTTGAGCAGGGAAGCCCAGATTTCTCTCTCCCCAGCTACTTCATCCAGCTCTTCTAGGGGGACCCTGAGGCATTCCCAAGCCAGCCGAGAGACGTAGTCCCTCCAGTGTGTCTTGAGTCTTCCCCAGGGCCTCCTCCCAGTGGGGTGTTCCCAGAACACCTCACCAGGGAGGCGTACAGGAGGCATCCGAACCAGATGCCCAAACTATCTCATCTGGGTCCTCTAAACATGGAGGAGCAGCGGCTCTACTCTGAGCCCCCCCCAGATGATTGAGCTTCTCTCCCTGTCTGTACTGGACAGCCCAACCACCCTGCGGAGGAAACTCATTTCTGGATTTTGTTCTTTCAGTCCTGACCTAAAGCTCATGACCATAGGTGAGGGTAGGAACGGAGATTGACCGGTGTTACGATCCAGTTTCCGTAGGTGTGGTTTTCAGCTAGGGTTTCACTGATATGATTGACATTTCGGAGGATGTGGGTGTGGTTTGTGAGCTCCCTCTCATTAGCAGATTGGAAACAGCTGTTTGAAGAGGAGGTGATAAAGCAGCCAATGGGACGTAGTGGCTGAAGAGTGATGAGAAGTAATTAGAATCGAAATGCTGACAGAACACATAGAGAATCTAGAGAGGAACCAGAGCTGAGAGAACTGAACCACATTGACTGACGGACTGAGAATCAAACTTTTAGGGCCACGCTAACACTTTTGTATATATTCACCTTAAAAAACTTTGAACAACAACCAAGCGACCCAAGATCGGGTTGGCCGTTCCATTAGAACAAAGTACGTGGACCACCGGACAGACGGACTCCGTGGGTGTGAATCGCCGGATCCGTAAGCAGACGTGTTGGGGTGAGTTTGCGGCCATACACCTACTCCTCTGATAGGTTGGAGACAAACGCATCACCCAGGGCTAGTATAGAACACAACTCAAGTTCTGTACCTACACGTAGGGTCTGGGGAAGGTTTAGTTATTGAGGGGCTGTCTTGGGAGTTTAGAGAGTTGAATCATAGAGAAGCTAGCCTGGACCCTCCTGTAACACTGGTAAATCAAGAGCTTCGCCTTTTGGCTCAGTTCCTTCTTCACCATGACAGACCGATGCAGAGTCCACATCACTGCAGATGCTGCACCAATCTGCCTGATCCTTCCCTCACTCATGAACAATATCACAAGATACTTGAACTCCTCCACTTGAACCAAGACCTCATCCCTGACCTGGAGGGAGCACTCCACCCTTTTCTGGCTGAGGACCATGGTCTCAGATTTGGAGGTGCTGATTCTCATCCCAGCCGCTTCACATTCCGCTGCAAACTGCTCCAGTGAGAGCTGCAGGACGCCCTGATGAAGCCAACAGAACCACATTGTTTACGAAAAGCAGAGACCCAATCCTGAGACCACCAAACCAGACTCCCTCAACACCCTGGCTGCACCTAGAAATTCTGTCCATATTGGTTCTAAATAAAATCGGTGACAAGGGGCAGCCCTAGCGGAGTCCAACCCTCAACAAAAATGAGTCCGACTTACTGCCGGCAATGCAGACCAAGCTCTGACACCAGCCTTACAAGGACTGAACAGCCCTTATACTTTATCTTGTTAAAATACCTGACAAACCAAGTCAAAACTAAACGTAAAACTAATTATGCCTTTGAAAACTAAAACTGGACTGAAATAAGACAAAATTGAAAGGTTAAATAAAGATAAAATCCTATTAAAAGTTTCCAAACTCTGAGAAGGATTACATTATGTATTCATGCATGCATTAGTAAATCTAGTCATTACTTTTTCATTCACCTGATAAATTGAAATGATCTTTCATGCATTTATTCTAAATGAGCAGTAAGCCCTCCAATATATCAGAGGATTATTTACAAGGTTAAACAGGGATGTCTGATTTTCATCTACTGCGCTGCATGTCTTTAATCATTTCTCATTATGCAACTCATTTCACAAATTCACCGTGGTGGATGTACATTCAAATATGCTGACGTGTGACCTGACCGAAAGCCAGTTGGGATGTCACACATTAAATTTACACAGCTGTAACAAAGGGTCAAGAGGGTTATGTAGTTTGATCTACAAGTTGGCACAGATAATTAGTATATACAGTACATAAAAATAACTGTCCACACCAGGCTAATTAATGGAGTAGATAGAAAATCAATGCCAGAAAACAAACTGCTCATCCTCCGGTGTGTTTTCCCCTACCTTTGTCACCATCATTGGATATTTTGCGCAGATCAATGAAGTGAGTTCCTATTGCCACATCGTTGACCTTATCCGAATCTCTGATCTGGATCTTCATGCGCTTGCAGAGTGGGGGAAACAGCTCTGTAAAGACAACCTGCTCGTTCCAGATGGGTTCATAGCTGCTCTTCTGGACGGATGTCTTCCCCTGAAGGACAGACAAATAGATATTTTAGTTTTTTATCTTATGCAGAAGCTGATGACAGTGACTAGATTTCCATGCACACTGGTCTTCTTCTTTTTCTTTCAGCTGTTTCCAAACCATTTGCTTCCACTTGACCCTGTCCTATGCATCTTCTTCTCTCACTGCAGGAATGAAGAATTGCATGTTTGATTTGCCCAAGGTTTTACATCTAATACCCTACCTGACAAAATTGTCTCCATTTAAAATGAGTAAAAATGAACAAAATGATCAAGAAAATGAAAAAAATTACAAAATAATCAAGAAAATTAATTAAAAGTATCAAGAAAATTTCCAAATATACAAACTGAGAAAAAATAAGCAACAAAAAGAGCAAACATAAACCAAATAATCACGAAAAATGAAAAATGAAAAAACAAAATAATAAAAAAAGGAAATTAGCCTAACAATAAACAAACAATGAAACATTACTTATGCACAAAAGGATTTTAGAGACAAAATAGTTGTATATAATCTAAAGTGTTTTATTGGAGGGAACAAATGCACATTTTACTGATTGAGATCTGTGCCTTTGAGTTCCACTGTTTTTCAGAATATGGAAACATTCTGACAGGTTATTTGACAAGTGTCATGTAAACAGAATATTCTGAGTTAGATTTTTTTCCAAATGGCGCACGGTCCAAATAAGACATGTTGGATATGCAGGTATTATCCTGGTTATTTGGACCCCCCCTGCCCCCCCCAAAATACAAAAAAAAAAAAAAAACAAGACAAAGATCCTCTCTGGAGGAAATGCCCAAAGTTCTGGTCAGTCGGGGTATCAACAGGATTTAAATATGAATATGTAGAACATGACTCCGTCATTATGGTGTTTGACATAATGAGACAGAGAGGCTGAGTTTACACGGTGGAACATCTGTCACCAGTGAAAAACACTGGAAAAGTCCTTTTTATAATGCATACAGTATGTATAGCCACTTGTAAACAGGAATATCAGCAGAAGACTCATTGGCCATGTAGGCATCTGATTAGGAATGTTGGTGTTTTTGGAAAAAGAGCAAAAAATTTCACATAAGTGTGCATGGGAACATAGATCAAAACTAAGTGAAAAACTTCAGACTTCCAATATTCCAGACAGATAAAATCCTGGTGTGGTTTTCACACAGATAAAATACAGTACTGTAATTAAAATACCTACTACTGTACTTACAACTGACATACTGATTCTAAACAAATCTAGCAGATAGCAGGTAGTGGGCGAAAAATCTGAAAATGCTGCAATATGTTAAAACTACTCAACTGTAAACTGATCTGGACATTTTTGCAGCATGTTGTCAGGCTGCCTGATCATCCCACAATGTGCCCACAATTGGTTCCTTTTCTTCTTCATCATTTAATGTTGGTCCGCAATCAGTGTAATCAGTGCATTGTCTGCTGTGGGAGTTTGAACCAGAGTTCACTATTTAAACAAAACAAATATGGAGAGACAACTGAGAAAATGTAGATGAAATCAGCCATTCACTGTGAGGAGACGAGTGTCTACACATGTGAGTACATACAACTGTCAGGTGGTGATATATTTTCATAAAGATGATTATTTTCGGTGAAAAGTAGCATGTTCTTACAGTTCTTTCCAGTTCAAGCAAGTGAATAAGCAGCTGAGGCTAAAGCGAGACAAACACCAACATCTGATATGTACAATTTAATTTATCTACAATGATTTGACAGAGTATTCCTTTTAAAAAACAACATAAACGTCTGCTGACAAGAGTCTGTCTCCATAGTGAGCAGCATCATAGTAATGTGATCATGCAGTGTGCCACATTAATGTTCACATACAGTATGACATACTGCTGCTGGTAACAAGCAGTAGGGCATTTTTAACACAGCCATGGATAAAGTCTCCTGCTTCCCCACTAACCCCCACATTCTGGCTGCTTCTCCTGGACACTCCTCTGCCCATTCCCCATCACCTCCTGCCAACTCTTTTGCCACCATTTGCACATCTCTGCACTGACTCTGCCAGCTGGAGCCCAACCTGTCACACACCTGTTGGCTTGTTTGCCAAATTGCCCTCAGTCTCTGTCTTAGCCAGCTCACGTTAGTTGTTTCCTAGGTCGTCTTGGACCTGTCAGCTCTGTTCTTTGCCTTTGTTTTTCATGACTATTCTGGCTTCCGTATTTTTTTGTGAAAGTTTTGTGTTACCTTTCTGGTTGGCTTGATTTTTGGTTTGCTCCCTAAGCTGATTTCTTGCGGAGACTCTTTCGATTCAGTCAGTAAAGCTTCTTTTTCACCGTACATTGGAGTGGTGTTTGTTATTTTGCTCTCGGGCCTCCTGATTTGTAACATAAGCAACCAGAGCGTGGGGGTGAGGGGGAGCAGGAGGCTTCAGCGGAGTACATAACCATATGTTATACTTCTGTGTGAAGTAATCTTTAATTCATTGCCTTCAAATGATGGTTTGAACTACACTTGGCAGATTCTTAATAAAACACAAGCTTCCCCAAACATGATCTATGCAGATTTTGAGTGACTGCTAAAATTTTGACTAATTTCTTTGCTCTGCATTTCTAGTTTTCATCAGATATTAGGGACAAAATTCATGCTTGAGGGTGATTCATTCCTAAAGATATGCTTTTTCTTACAAATGAGCGTAAAGACATAAATAAAAGCAAAATTAAGAGTTTTATGAATATTTTTGCTGTTCATGACCTTGTGCTCTAATGAAAGGAAATGAGGAAGGAAAGAAATAAAGAAAAAAGAAAGAAAGAGAGAAAGGAAGGAAGGAAGGAAAAAGGGAAGGA
>JAQQAE010018862.1:0-11079 GCA_029823295.1 Pseudamia nigra | reverse complement strand
CGGAGACGGGAGGAGCACAGACCTGATTGAAAGCAGCCGAGAACCGAGCAGCAGTGGAAGGGTTCAAAACCCGACAGCGTCGAGCAGGCGCACACGGTTTCACCACAGTGAAGGACAAACCCACGTCAAATATCACAGGCAAATGATCGGAAAACACAGCGTCACAAATCTCCACATTAACCACAGACAAACCATATGACATCACAAGGTCCAACGTGTGTTAATTTAGATTCATAACGAATGGGTATTAATCGTGATAATCAAAATTAATCCAGTGACTGTGATTAATTTATATTAATAACAAATGGGTATTAACTGTGATCATCGAAATTAATCCAGTGACCCCGTGATTAATATAGATTAATAACGAATGGGTATTAATTGTGGTTAATTGAAATTAATCCAGTGACCCTGTGATTAATTTAAATTAATAACAAACGGGTATTAATTGTGGTCAATCAAAATGAATCCACAGTGACCCTGTGATCAATTTTAATTAATAAATAATGGGAATAAATAGTGATTAATTGAAATTAATCCACAGTGACCCTGTGATCAATCATCTTAAAATTTTAATTGTTTGACAGCCCTAGTTTATTTATAATTATTTATTTAATTTATTGAATTAGGACCGACTATGACAGTGCACATTGTGTGTGTCCGGTTCCGGTTCCGGTAAACCGGGGCGGTTACTTTAATAGGACCGTACCGTACAGTGAATGGGACATACCGTGTTCACCCGGAAGGGGGCGCACTACGGGAGCCTGGAGGAAACTCACCGGCTCAGTCCCTGACGTTCCACTCGGTTTCGTGCGGTAACGGCTGCTTTCCGTGCTCGGTGGTCCCAGCATGTCGGACCCGCACCGGTTCCCCGTTTTCTTCCACTGCGCCTCCGACTTTGACGCAGAGCAGAAGAAAAAAATACAGAACTATTTTGAGATTAAGCGCAAATCGGGAGGCGGTGAATGCGGCGGTTTGTCCAAAGTGTCGGACACATGTTACCGAATCGCTTTTCAGGACGAAGACGGTAAGATTCGTGACGAACGTTCGTCAAAGTCACCGCTTTGTCGTCGTCCGTGTTTTTTTCACGCTCTTTTTTTTGTTTAAAGAGCTTTTTGCTACATGAGAAAGTGAAAGTGAAACAGGTTTGAAAAATGTTTTTATGAGTTGAACCGCTTGAAAAAACACATCTGTAAAGTTTAGTGTCGGTGTTTAATGTGTATATGAAGAAAAATGTATGAATGCAGCAAAAATGGAAGAAAAATAGTAGAAAATGCGCAAAGCAGTGCTCCTTTTATGACATATGTTGAATAAAATGTTTAATAAAGTAGAAATCTGGTCTTGACAGAACGTTTTTACTTTACTTAGAATGAAAGCAGTAAAAGTCTAAATATTTTTGCTTTATATCTGTCGTTCCAGTCAAAAGCCAGTCGGTACAGCAGGTTGTCATTTTTTTTAAAGGGCGTGTCTGTAAAATCAACTGTTCTGCTGTGAGAATAATAACAGCACAAAAACAGAAGGAAGAGCAATAATATTGAATTATGTTAAGTTTGTAAATCGTTGTTATTTGCATACTGTTTGTGTAAATGCAATGCAGTAGTAGATGATATAAATTGCAGATGGGTAGGATTTCTATAAGTTCTTTGAACTTCAACCTACTCCTTTTGAGTATCAGTTGTAAATTTTATTTTTGTATTGTTTGTGTTTATTTAAATTGTTTTTAATATGTTGCTCAAATAAACTTACTAACTATGTTTCATATTAGAACATATGAAACATAGATAAATGTAATGAAGAGATTGTCAACAATGACGTAATACTCTTATGACACTGCTATTGTGACGTGCACCTGAGCGAACAGGAAGCCGAGCACAGGTGTCAGATAAATCCTGGACTCGGGAAGTCTCCCTCCTCGTGAAACCACCAAGACAAGAGAAATGGTTCTGGACTTCAGAAGATCCAAGACCCTCGTGGTCCAGTTTGCATCGTGACCACAGGATGCACACACAAGAAACTGGAAGACATCTTAATGACATAATCTTTCATGCCTATGAAGGAGCTGATCATACGACTGTCCCATAGAGGGATAAAAGAAAAAAAGTTTATTCTACTGTAATAATTTCGTCACATTTGATTATTTTTTTCTTTTCATACCTAAAGTTTGGAATTCAGTTGTTCTGTGGCACGATGACTCTACTTTATGTTGGTTTGTTGCCTTAGTGCGAGTTTCATACCTGCATCTGTGTCATATACATAACACGAAGTTCAACCAAACGTTTAGAATGAACTGACATAACTTTTTAACGTGGGCTAAATGAATACACGTAGCATATTTCTGACTTTTATGCTTTAAATTTAAGATGAGATGTGTTGGATGTAAATTTAACGTGACTTATTTTTACTCGTTTTGTTCAATTTGACAAAATTAACTACAAGGAACAAAGTTATCCACAAAATGAATGAAGTCATCTAAAAAAAAAAAAAATCTGTGTAAATTAACAAGATAATATATGCAAGAAATTGAATTGAAAGTAACAAAATAAGCAAGATGGAAAAAATAAACCATAAAAGAACAAAATAAGCAAAACAAGCAGCAAAATGTTCAAAATATCATAAAGTCACATGTGCAGCACATTCTGCTGCATTAAAAATAAACCTGCTTATGCATCATAGTATTTTTATGTATTTTACACATTAAATGTGTGGTAATAACATCGTAACAATTGGAGGTGGTAAGAAAAGAAAAAAGAAACCCAACATGGATGTCTTTTTATTGGGTCATACTATTGGTTGTTCATTTTATTATTTTGTTTTTTATTTTCATTATTTGTATTAATTTGTACAGTTTGACTTGTTTTTTTTGTCATTTTGGGACTTTGTTCATTACGTCAGTTTACAAAAATGTTTAATATTTGTTAGTTGAGGTTATTTGTTCATTTTTCTTCATTGCCTTCATTGCATTACTTTTATCTTTTTTTGTTCTTTTTGTCTTAATTTTGTTTCATATGTTATTCAGTTTTGATGATTTTTTTTCAGATTGTGGGTATTTTTGTTCATTTTCTCGACCATTTTGTGCATTTTTTGATACATGTTGCTCATTTGTTCATTTCCTTTAGTGCTTATTAGCCAGTAGATAATACAAACATAAAAAATACTGTACGGAGTAGATTTAAGATAAAATAAACTTTTATTTATCCCACACTGGGGAAATTCCTTTGTAACAGCAGCTACAGTGTTGACACAGAGAATAAATATAATATAATAATAGAGCACATGTGCAGGTACAGGATTTGAAATAAGATTAAGATTAAAGATGAGGGTCAAAAAGATAAATAATAATAAAAAATAAAAATACCTCGTTTACAGCATAAGAAGCAAAGGCATCAAGGAGGAGAAGTATTGCACTCAGACTGGGTTTTGATTTATTTTTTCAGTCCCTCATCGAGTCCAGAATTTCTTTTGCGTTTCACTGATGCAAAAAAAAAAAAATCCTGATATGAGACGATGTACATTAATGTGTGATCGTTGCGTCTGTTTTGTCGTTTGTGTCTCAGCTCGACGCAGAGTTTTGCAGAAGCGTCACCACGTCCTGCAGCTTCCGGGCAGCTCTCTGGTTTTCACCGTGAGGGAAAGTGCCGCCGTCGACCCTCCTGACTCCGCAGCGCCCCCACAGGTCAGGCCGCCATCCCTCACACTGCTGCAGGTCCACGCTGCCACGCTGACGGCCACACGGTGGCGCCGTTGAATCAGTAAACGTGCTCGTAACGGGGCAGAATCAAAGCATGTGGACGTGTGACTGTTGCACCTAAATTATCAAATAAATCCAAGGAAGAATGATGAGTCAGCACATTTAGGACTTCTTAAAGAAACTCATCCTTCCCCATTTGTTTGTTAATTATTAGTTAATTATTTTTCTCATTTTGTTTCTCTATTGTTCATTTTTGTGGAGCAGCTCAGGTGCAACAGGAATTCATGTGGGTTAGTAAATAGATATTGATGTTCTTGTAAGTGCAACAGTCAGGCGTCCCAATATTACTGCTCACATTGTGTAGTTTTATCGGTGCTTGGTGACATGCTCTTAATTATTTCTGTGCCACTAATTCATATAAAAATCGAATGATTTGTGATTTCTGGTTCTGTGGAAAAAACACACACTTTTAAACATTTTTGAGACAGAACATACACGCTGGTATAATTAAAAATGTGACGTGTACACTGTCAAATCAGAAACAGTTTGGACGAACGTTCCCATAAAAAATAATGGTGCAGGTTTAACTTTTACTATGACTTGTATTTCATTGTAGGCAGAGTGAACACGACATATTCCATGTTGTGTTTGGTCAGTGTAGTGTTGTTCGAATATTCATAGCTATTCATCAAGCTCACTTGTGCTACATGAATGGAAATAATTGAGACATGAGGAAGTAGGAGCTGGAACTCTTCCAAAACAATGTGTTTATGACAGCGAAGCCTCTTCTCTCATGATGTTTATGATTTGATGGATAAGGAGCCTGAGAGCAGAGGCTTGGATTTGTCTCGCTGTGTGTTACTGGTTGACAGAGGTTTTCTTTATTGAATCAGTGACATGAGAGTTCCATATCCCACATATTTCTCATCTGGACCCATTCAGAGCCACAGAACCTTAAGGCCCATTTATACTCTACGCTAAGTCCGCATGCTCACGCAGAGGGGTGGTTCCATCCGGTCTCAGCCTGCGTTATGTTCCGAGTTCGGTACGTTTTTGAGGGGCTTATGGATCCGCCCTTAACATAGAAAACTTTGCAGTACCATCAGAAATTGTGGGGGCGCTCTAGCGCAGTACAGCTCGTGTGGCAGAAGAACAGAAGAACAAAACACATCATAAAACATCAAAAGATTAACAGAAATTGCTCAACTTTTTGAGGACAGTCTGTGCCATAGACTGTATTTTAGTCAGGATGCAACCATATTTATATGAACGGAGCCGGTGCCAGTGGAGCATTAGGGAAAGCTAACTAACTGCTAGCCTGTGGATGCTAAAACTTCACCAAGCGGTGTTAAACAAAGTCATGTTAGTGTCGTTAGTGTAAACACTTACCCACAGCTGCAGTGAATCTCGGGTAAAACTATGAACTTATTGAATAAATAGAAGATATGAAGGTCCGACTCCACTGGCGACACTAGTTGCCATAGCAACATGTAATCGCACGGCAGTGATATGTTGGATTATTTGCCGTAATATCTTAATAACGGAGCAAAAAGTTAAAGATGGACCACATCATTTATTAGAGGAAACAAATAAAATGTTTGAGAGCATGATGAGTCATGACAAAAAATTTTCGCTTCGTATTTTCAGACATAAATCCAATGTAACTCCACACTAGAGGACAGTCTGAACTCCACACTGCCCTCTGGTGGATGTATTGTGTACATCCACACCAATGTAAAGTACACATTGGAGTAGAAATGGCAGCGACGTTTAAACAACTCACTTGCGTAGAGAATGAATGGACCTTTAAAGGTGAAACAGCCAGAGCTGCTCACAGACATTTCCAGACACTACACACCTTCGTGGTCGTATGAAACCTTTGAGTGTCCGGGATATCTAGTTATTTACTACCTTAAAAACTAAAAAGTCACCTTTGCATCTGTAAACAGTATATAAAACAATTTAAGTTTAAAGCTACTATCTATTTCTTTACATGAAAAAAAACTCAGAGAACATTTTAATGGCAGTATTCATTAGACGTCACAACAAGTTTACCGTTACTCCTTTGCTGTTCATTTGTTTTTAGAATTCAAAAACAATAACTTGAACTTAAACAAGAATTATTTCTGTCTTTAGCATCACTCCATCCCTGCTGCAAACCCACCACCAAGAGGTGAAGAATATCAACTAAAAGTTGATCCATTTCTCCTTCAATACCTGAAGGATTGTCCTCAAGCCGGGAAAGAACTGGATAAAGAACTTAACTCTTTGTCCTGCTCTGCTAAGCTCTACCCAGAGGAGGAAAAGGTTTTAGTCAGGAGTTTAGTCCAGCCTGCAACTCCAGAAGGAGTTAGAAAGTTGGAATCTGAGGTGGAGAACCTATTTGAAAAGATTAAAAAACAATACCCCTGCCATTTTGAAGCGGCGCCTCAGACAATGTCAATGTTGCTTCAGCTCTGCCCTGACTGTCCAGCAGATAATGTGAAGATATACAGAGAGCCTGGTCTTGCTATTGTGGTTGGAGAACAGTCTGAGGTCAGTGCCAGGCTAAAGCATGTGGAGAAGTCACATACTAGAGGTCGAGGGTCAAGTTTGAGTGGGAAACACTCACGCACTCATCGACTGGGTGAAGCCAAGCTCTGTTTGCTCTGGAAAGAGATTGAGCACAGTTTGCAGAGGGATTTCCCAGCAGTGAAGGTCACACGGGGAGATCCGGGTCAGTTGGTTCTTGAAGGGGTTGCAGAGGAGATTCTTAAGGCTGGTGATTTGATCTCTGTGAAGCAGAATTCAGTGTTGGAAAAGACACTTTCTGACATGAGCCCATATTTTCTGGACTTACTAAAGCAAGCATATGGAAATCCAGGGAAGCTAAGTGCCTCTCTAGGAA
The DNA here is from genome assembly GCA_029823295.1 of Pseudamia nigra. Taxonomy (NCBI): domain Eukaryota; kingdom Metazoa; phylum Chordata; class Actinopteri; order Kurtiformes; family Apogonidae; genus Pseudamia; species Pseudamia nigra. The sequence continues at coordinate 4,504 of JAQQAE010018862.1, read as the reverse complement.
TTGGTGACGAGGTGGAAATGGAACTAAGAGCAACAGAGTTACATGTCTTCTCCCTGTCTGCTGATAAAATTGAACAGACAGTAAAAACATTACAAGACAAATTCAAGGAAGTAAATATTAATGTTCCTAACTGTTCTGATGTGCCAGTTGAGCTTCGGGAAAAACTCAAGTCCAAGGTAAATAGGATGAACCAAGCAGGATGTAGGGTTCAGGTCCTGTTTGGCTCAAATGGCAGAGTTGGGCTGGTTGGTCACACTGCAGAGGTTAATGATTTAAATGACATCGTCTCAGAGTTTATTTTGGACCAGTCAAGGACAGAAAGCAGTGTTTTTCTTCCTTTCCCAGAGCTGGAACAAAACCTTCTACGACTGTTGCAGCTGAATGTTTTTGACTATTCAGGAGTTACACTCCATCCTTTAACTGGTTCCTCTAGACCCAAGGTGGTTCTGGAAGGTCCATCCAACAGAGTGACACAGGTCAGGAGCAGACTAGAAACATTTCTCAACTCTCTGCGTCATGTAAAAATTTCTATTGACATGCCAGGGGCACAAAGATATTTTACAAGTCCCTCTGGCAGAGAGAACCTTTTAAGTGTTGGGAATAACCACAAGTGTCTTCTACAACTTGAGGACAACACGGCTGCAGAGAGTTTGTCATCTTTAAGTCTGGAAGAGGCAGGAGTTGCTGGATACACCCTTCGTGGTGGACTCCAGGTGCAGGTGTGTCTGGGTGATATCACCACACAGGAGGCTGATGTCCTGGTGAATGCTGCCAATGAGGATCTGGACCACTGTGGAGGTGTTGCTGCTGCTCTGAGTCAAGCAGGTGGTCCAGAAATCCAGAGGGAGAGTTGTGACATAGTAAAGTCTGAAGGGAAAATTCCCACAGGCAAGGTAGTTATGACAACAGGTGGTAATCTTAAATGCAAAAAGCTGCTGCATGCTGTTGGGCCTGTGAATGGCAGATCAGGAGGCAGAGAGAAGATCTTAGTGGAACAGACAGTTAGGAATGCACTGGATTTTGCTGAAATGATGGAATTCAAATCGATAGCTTTACCCTGTATCAGCTCAGGGATGTTTGGGGTCCCTGTCCGTGTGTGCGCTGAGGCTATCGTAACTGCCGTTCAGAAGTTTGGTAGTCAGGGAGAGCGCAGTCTGAGCAGCATAATTCTGATTGACAACAGAAGAGAGGTGGTGAGGTCAATGCAAGATGCATGTGATCAGCTTCTCCAACGAACGAGCACAGGAAACCGTGTCCCAAGCAACGTTGGCTTTGGAGCAACTGCTAGAGTTCCAGGAGAAGGAGTCCGTGTGGAGGTCGTTCAGGGAGCTATCGAGACCCAACAGGTGAGAATGTCACTGTTACTTTTCTGATAGATTCAGGATATTTCTGGAAGCTGGCAGTGATATCATAGTTTAATATTTGACTCCATTCTACTTCGCTGACAGCTTATGGAAAGTTGACGTGTTTCTGACTGGTCATCATAGACATGTGAAAATCTTGCAGAATATGATGCATTACTGTTAATTAAAACATTTGTAAAGTACAGTGGTGCCCCGGCTTACGAGTTTAATCCGTTCCGGCGTCACGCTCGTGAAGCGAAAAACTCGTGAACTGGGACCAGTTTTCCCATAGGAATACATGTAAAACCAATTAATTCATTCCAAGACCCACAAAAACGCCCTTATATAGTATGTAAACACACCCGTACATGCACGTTTATTCATTATTATTATTTGAAAAGGAAGGTATGTTAATTATCTGAAAAGGAATGCATGAAATTAGTTCTAAAAATTATTTATAAAGACACCTTACCTTGGAGACAGACGGCTGCAGGCAAAGGAGGCTTCATGGCGGTGGGACTAAACGGCAGTTTCTTCTCTTCGGCAGTGATCAATGTCCTCCGTGGCGTTTTCTTCCAGAAGAGTCCTGTCTCGTCACAATTAAACGCTTGTTGAGGAAGTGAAGTCCGTTGTTGAGGAAGCTTAACAAACTCTTCGGCAGCCATCCGATCGGAACTAGCCGCCTGGTGGCGGCACTTTGACTATATTCCTTTACCAAGTCGGTCACTTGTGTTTCACCTGCATCAACATCATATTACGGGTTTTCTTTTCACCACTAGCATCGTTCTTAGGTCCCATGATGAATAAACACAAAATTAAGCACTATTTCAGGTGAAAAAAAGCACAAATATGAAGCACAAAACAGTCCGAGCTTCCGGTCTGTCATGAGAAGCCGAGAGCGAGAGCGCGTGCTCTCGGGAACTATTTTACAAAATTTTGCTCAATGTCTTCCTCGTAGCCCAAAAAAATCGTAAGCCGGGCTCCACTGTAGCTCAAATGAAATTATCCCTTCAACATGTACGGCAGTAAAATGCACCACACACCTCATCACAGTGATAATGTGATTTATGCTTTAAAAAGATGATCATAATCATTCAAGGGACAATAAATTTGTATTCCGGTATTCTTCTAGGTGGATGCCCTGGTAACTCCCATGGTTGGCCATGATCCACTTTCTACCCAGGTGGGAAATGTTTTGTTCAATTTGGTTGGAGCACAGATGACTGTAAGATTTCAGAGTGAGGTGGGAGGAGCCACACAGCCTGGTGACACGGTGCTGGTGCAGGGTTTGCCTGGACTTCAGTGTAAAGCAGTGTTTTTTCTCAGCCTCATTGCCTGGGACAACAACCAAAATGGGCCTGCAATTCAGGTGAGATTGTATGTTCATTCATATGTCCAGAACTGTGTTTTGTGTGTAGCTTCTTTCGTAAAGTCTCATGTTAACTTTCAAACCTCCCAGGTCCTGAGACAGGGCATCGGCAACATCCTGATTTCCTGTGAGAACAAGGGCTTTAGGTCAGTCGTTTTTCCAGTGCTCGGGACCGGTGTTGTCTTCGGTTTTCCGCACAAGGTAGCATCCAGAGTTCTGCTTGAGGCCATACAGGAATTTGAACAGAATCGAGCAGGCAGAACACCGTTCCTTGTGCGTGTCGTCATTTACCATAGCGACAAAGAATCTAGCAAGGTAAAGAACATGCAGACAGCATAAAACTGAATCCTGATAAATGTCTCAAATGTACTGGTCATGTACTTCATCGTGTAGTCTGAGAAGTATCATCACTTCTGCTTTTTAATATCATTTTAGTACAGTGTTACCCCGTCATACGAGTTTAATCCGTTCTGATGTCATGGTGGTGTCATGAAAAAGTTGTATGATGGGGTAACACGGTATTTATTTTTCATGTGTGGCACATGGTCAGCACTTGTGATGAGCAGTGTTAGATATTAAAAGCAGAGTGATAAGATACTTTTGTGCTCATTTAAATGTCACACATGGAAGATTGTTGTCATTCTGTGCAAACCTACTGCAAATAACTATTATCTTTTTTCAGCCAGTCTGTGTTGTAATATTGCCAACTGTTACACGTGTTTGACTGAACTTGGCTTCGTCGTTCTAGGCTTTTCAGTCTGCTCAGCAAACACTGCACCTCAAAGGATTCACCAACGACGCACACCCAAACCAAGGTTTGCTTAAACATTTACAGCAGGAAAAATTTACACAAGATGTTTATTCTAAGTAGTGAAAAAAGTACATTTATCTGCGGATACTACCCCATAATCACATTTAATTTTTCTTTCCCGACCTCAGCATCCTTCTACCGTCACGTTTCTGTAACCAGTGATGAGGTCACAGCCATGCTGGGCAGAGTCAAGCTTCAGATGGTCCTCGGCGACATCACGCATGAGAGAACAGATGTCATTGTCAACACAGTAGACGTCGCTAACAGCCAATTTGGTAACACATAATCCTTGCATTGTCTTCACTTGTGGATGTTAAGTGGTGGATATGTTACTACACCCTGCACTGCCCTCACAGGTACTAGTACTCAAATACATTTACTCCTTTACGTGGACTTGTTTTGCAGAGGAGGTCACCTTTGCTCCAAGTGAAGAAAACAAGAAAAAAAAAATCATCCACAAACATTAATAAAACTGAACCAAAAAAGAAGCAAAACTATCCACAAAATTTAAAATAACCAAGAAAATGAACTAATCCTAAGGAAAAATGAACAGATGTCATGCAAAAGCAACAAAATCAGCCAAAAATTAAATTAAAAAAATTTAAAAGAAGGTAATCAAGTAAACAAGCAAAAATGAACAATATGATGAAGAAATGGAACAAAAATGAATAAAATAAACCACAAAAATCACCCAAAAGCACGGCTCAAGAAGACCCCCATGAAGAAAGAAAAATTGGGACCCAACGCACCCTTTCCCGGACGTGGGATACCGGGGCCCCCTCCTGGAGCCAGGCCCGGGGGTGGGGCTCGGAGGCCAGGGTCTGGTGGCCGGGCCTAGGCCCACGGGGCTTGGCCGGGCGTAGCCCGAAAAAGTGTCGTGGGTCCCCCCTCTCATGGACTCACCACCTGTAAGAAAGGCCGTGGGGGTCGGAAGTAACTTTTGCTGGCTGCCCAATACTTATTGGCCTCCCATTTTCACAA
>JAQQAE010018861.1:0-11080 GCA_029823295.1 Pseudamia nigra | reverse complement strand
TTCAAGTTATTTCTGTGACCATTGTGGGTTTTTCTGTCATTTACAGAGGGGACCAACAATTTTACCCACGTCTGTACTGTAAAAGGCCTCATTTAATCTTAAAACGTCATCGATTTATCTTAATTGTTTACATGTGCAAGTATATCACGCTTGTTTTCCTGTTTATACAGAAAAAAAACACCAACTCATACTGTACCTATTCTGATAATATTTTCAGCATTTCTTGCATTTTTTTTTTAAACTTTTTAAAAATCTATTTGGACTCTTTTTAAAATTTTAACTAAGTTGCAGAGATTTTTAATTTACTTAACTATTTTTGCAGTAGTGTTACTTTTAGTTTTTTAATTTGATGAACTGGCATGTTTTAATTTCACTTTCATTTAGTTTTAGCATTAATGGATTTACAGAAAAAGTACGATGGAAGAAGCCATTACATTAGAAAAGAACAGAGCAGGACAGAATAGAATAGAACAGGATAGAATAGAACAGAATAGAATACAACACAATAGAACAGAACAGGATAGAATAGAATAGAATATGACACATTAGAACTGAATAGAACAGAACAGAATAGAATAGAACAGACCACAATGGAACAGAGTACAACACAATAGAACATAACAGAATATAATAGAACATAATATATAGTAGAATAGAATAGAACTGAATAGAACAGAACAGAATAGAACAGAGTACAACACAATAGAACAGAACACAATAGAATAGAACAGAATAGAAAGAAGAAAATATAGTAGAATAGAATAGGACTGAATAGAACATAACACAATAGAATAGAGTAGAACAGAACAGAATACAACAGAATAGAACAAGAATAGAGTAGAACAAAACAGAATAGAACAGAATAGAGTAGAATAGAACAGAATAGAAGAGAATTGAATAGAACAAAATAGAATAGAACAAAACAGAATAGAACAGAATATAATGAATAGAATAGAATAGAACAGAAGAGAATTGAATAGAACAGAACAGAATAGAACATAACACAATAGAATAGAATAGAATAGAACAGAAGAGAATTGAATAGAACAGAACAGAATAGAACAGAATAGAATAAAACAAAGTAGAATAGAACAAAACAGAATAGAAGATGAACAGAATAGAGTAGAATAGAATAGAACAGAACCTAATAGAATAGAACCTAATAGAATAGAACAGAATAGAATTGAATAGAAGAGAAGAGAATAGAACATAACAGAATGGAATAGAACAGTACAGAATAGAGTAGCATAGAACAGAATAGAACAGAACAGACAGGTTATAGGTAACATCTTTATAGGAAAATGCAATTGCATTTGCTGTGCCATTCCTGAGTGAAATAATAAGTAGCAACAAGGAACATTTACAAACCAGTCATTTGTGAAAGTGCAATTAATCAAATTACATTTTAAAAAAATATATAAAAGAAGCATATTTTATACCGTGTGATTATTAGCACCTTTAACACCAGATTCTCTCCTATGAATTAGATTTGATTTGTCAGACGTGTCACATCTGCACTGACAGAGAAACCAACAAAACCTGGATTTAATATAAGTTCAATTTCAACACAGTCAGACAGAAGGAGGAATAAAACACTATGCGAGTGCTTAACACCTCTGCACAACCTGCAAGTAGCACTGTCCTGATCACACATCAGCAAGTACAGCGTGTTAACGTCGCTAACATTCTCAAGTCTGTCTTGTGCTGCGAGCGGGTTCTGTGTCGACGTGAGCTAACTCCACCTCTGCACCGATGAGCTCCGCGTCGACGCCGCCTCGGTCGCCTTAACGATACCGGCCTGCGCGCCGATCGCCACGTGCATCTCTTGTGATCGTCTACAGCAGTCACAATGTGTAACGCCACCGACAAGTAGCTGAGCTCCAAACGGAACGCAAACTTAGTGAGTCCGCACGAATCCATCAGAGCCACTAATTAACTAATTATTTCAGTTACATTTGTGGTGGGGGGAAAAAATGTACTTATGCTCAGTTGCATTCTGGCCACGTCAATGAGTAAAAAAAAAAAAATCTGTGAAATGTGGGAAATGAAACGCAATGAATAAGTTAAGCAACCAAATGAGCAAAAATATACAATAATGACCAATAAAATGATCAAAATGATACAGAAACGTAACAAAATTGAACAAAATAATCAAGTAAATTCCAACAGATGAAACATAACAAACACAAAAAAAAAAATCATCAAAATAAGTAACAAAACGAGCAAGTTAATCACGTAGGTGAACAAAAAGGAGCAAAACTGATGAAAATAACCAAGTAACAACAAAATGAACAAAATAAGAAACAAAAGCTGGATGAAAAAAACAAACTAAATTACCAACAAAATGAGTAAAAGTTTTTTAAAAAAAGCAACAAATGTGGTAAGTTCCCCTCCTTGAACCGCCACCTTATCAGTGTAGAGGGGTTTGGGTATGACTGATCCCCAAGGTCAACTGGTCCTAGTGATTCAGAAGACCCTCATGACTGTGTCTTCCTGTGGGCCCCCCCCCCCCACCTGCAGGGTTTGGGTGGCAGCTGAAGGCGGGGGCCTGGGTGGTCCAATCCCCAGGTGCCAAAACTGCTGTAGCTCCAACTAGGAGGAGGCCCTGGGGCAGACCCAGGACACGCTGGAGGGAATATGTCTCTCGGCTGGCCTGGGAACGCCTGGGGGACCCCCCGGAGGAGGTGGAAATGGTGGCTGGGGAGAGGGAAGTCTGGACTGCTGCCCCCCCCCGCGACCCCGACCAGGATACATGGAAGATGATGGATTAATGTGGTAAGTTTAAAAATGGACAAAATCATCAACAAAACTTGGCAAAAATCAATAAAATAATGAAGTCACTCAGTACTTGAGTAGTTTCGCGTGGGATACTTTCTTTACTCATGTTTACGAGTACTTCTACTTGAGTCGTTATAAGTATAAAGTGACGGTATTTGGCTAAGAAGAGATCTGCTGGTACAACGCACGGAGTCCACCGGGGTCGACGTTCAGCTGACGACCTTCGTACAACCTGGCACCAGCCCACCGATGAGGCGGCGGCGTCCGTCAGCTCAGACAAACATCAGCTCTGGACACACGTCTCCTGAAGGGGAAATAGAGTTTCCTAAGGGGATCCTCCTCCAACCGGCGCGACCTGCCACTCTCCGTTACCGGCGCCGCTGACAGTCCGTCCGCTTTTCAAACACGCCAACTTCAGACCTTTGCTAAAATACTGCCCTTAACCTGACATTTCTAAATAGCAACGAGACACAGTCAGACCTCTGCTTGTGAAAATAGCCTCCCAGTACAGCAGCTGACCCACGGCAACAATACTACTTCATATCTGAATGGCATTTGGCAGGGGCTGCACATTTCTTACACACACACACACACACACGAGGCAGCACAGAACTATCGGAACCAACCGAAAACAGGCTTTTCAGAGATGTAATTGTTGTTACCGCTGGGCCAGCAGTATGCAAATCGCCGTCTACTTGGGTATTCTGGACAGAACTCAAACAGCTGTGTCGGATGAGCCACTACACAATTAAGTTGCCCTGTATGGATCGTCATAAAAAGAGGCTCCAGGAGTAAAATGAGGATTCAAATACAATCTGTTATTTTGTTTATTAATATCTCCACTCCAACCATTGTCTTTTTTCCGCCCTTTAATCAATGCATGTGGATTGATTTACTCCTTCTTCACATACTGTCTGTAAAGAAGCACTAGTTAGGATCGAGTTTATGAATACAAAGCACATTATTATGGCATTTGTCACTGACATTTGCTGTGTTTGATTTAGTCTTAGAGGTTTTCAGCTGCTATGAGACAAAGTGGGGCGGAAAAATACATTGCATTAAATATGACTCAGTTCATGATAATCTTGACTGTTACCAGGCAATTCAGTTTTATTTGTATAGCGCCAATCATAATCGACAATTATCTCTCGGCGCTTCATAACTCAAGGCCGAGACCTCACGACTCAACATGGACAAAATAATGTTGAAAGTCGGTAAAATCAACAAAATAGTGAAGAAAATAAGTAAAATATATACATAATAATCAAGAAAATGAACAGATGTTAGCAAGACATTTAAGAAAATCAGTCAAAATACACAGAATGCTCGTGGAAATCAACACAACTGAAGGAAATAATCGAAAAAAAAAAGTCAACAAAATGAACAAACTAACCAAGAAAATACACAAAAATGAGCCACAGACCAGGAAAAAAACAAAAAAATGAGTAAGAGTAACAAAAATTATGAAGAAAATGACACAATAAACAATACAAGCCAAAATAAGCAACAAACAAGCAAAAATATGTCAATAAATCAAGAAAAATGAACAACAGTGAAGAAAATAAACAGCAAGATAAAAAAAAATAATAAAAAAAAACCCCAACACTTACACATACAACTGAAGTGTTTTATTAAAGGGGCAAATGTATATTTTATAGATGATCATATAAAAACAGACAACTTTCACACTCACATTCATACCTATGGGCAATTTAGAGTGAATTCACCTCACCCCGAGTGTGTGTTTTTGTGCGTGGGACCATAATCAGAAAAAAAAACAATGAAATCAAAAAAGCAATGCAACAATTCTAGTTCTTTATCTGTGACAAACCAATTATCTCCACCAATCACGCCGGCATCAGTTATTTGCTTAAACGAAAATCATGCAAACCACTGTTTGCTCTACATCCTTTTTTTTTGCATCGATGGCAAGTTATCGGGACCGAACAGGAAGAGATGGGTTTCTGATTATTCCTTACAAGAGATGATCAGATACATACTGTGTCTCCTGCAGGACAGAAATGAAGACCTACAGGTTCGTCGCAGCCACAGGAAGCGAGGACAAGGAGGAAGTTATGTGTGAAAATGAGAGTAACAGCACCTCTCATAAAGCTTATTGCAATGAAAGGCTTTACAAGACGGTAAATCATAGGCTTTAACATGCTGAAAATAATAAGTAAAGTCATACGTTGCTTAGTAAAACAGGAAAACACAGCATCTGATCGTAATCATTTAGCTATTTTATAAGGCCAGTAATTAATCCATGCAGCAGCCGTGCTGCTTCGTCTTCTAAATCTAAAACACCAACAGGAAACAAATAGATGCTATGTGATTTACTAACAGCATTGAAATGTAAAATAAAATAAACCACCTGGCAGATTTATTCACTATGTAACAAAAGATCAAAAAGCAGCCCAACTATACTGTAAACCGCCACGATTCTATTTTTAAAACAGTATAAGATGTCCTCTCGTACCCGGATGGTAAATGTGTCTGGGCTGCGTTGAACAGACCCTCCACTCCCGCCTCAACGCCGATTAGCAATGTGGGTCACACACACGCTTTGCAGATTTAATGCCCACTGAAAACCCTCCACCTGAATTCGTCGCGTGCTAATGCAGATGTGCGCTCGCGACGCGAGCCGTGTGACCAGGACAACGCCACTCAACGGCTTCGCTCCATCTGTTGTTACATGAGCCTCTCTCACACAACCTGAAGCGCTCGCTCTCCGGCGCTGGAGGGAGGCCTTTCCTCCCCCGCCGCCCCCCCTCGCCTGAGCCCGAACAGGCCGATTGGCCCTCAGACGTGCTACTCAAAGCTGAAACAGCGCGAGCCGTGTCCTCAGATGACCTCTCCCACTGAGGCGGTTCCAAATGAGGAGGCTTTAGATTGAAACCAGCGCCATGGAAACCGCAGCCCGTCATAGTGCGGAACAAAGTGAGGCCATGACGAGGTTGACTAATAATTCTGTAAACTGTTGAGTTCAATAAGAAAGCGGCAGAAACAGCCAGGGAGCTAAAAGCAGAGCTTTGTAACATTATGAAGAGCAGACATGCCAAACCACTGATGACATGTGAATAATAAGCTGGTGTTGGACTCGTCCAGCGCTCCACATGGAGTCGTTTATTGAGTGCAGCTGTCTCGTATCAACAAACCAGCCTTTAGCGGCGCGCACGCAGCGGAGAGCTGCATGAATGAATCCTGCCATTTCCACATATCATTAGCGACGCTAACACATATTTACAAACTGTTGTTTTTGCGTCAGGAAACCATTTCCTCAGGAACAGCCAGACTTTGGGTGTGTGTTTACATCGCATAGTTAGCAATAGCAAAAAAAAAATAAAAATTTCTGGCCACTTTCTAGTTTGTTCACTGCATAAGAACTTAGTATAAAAATAGCTGTAAAGTACAAGATAAGCTAGCAGATTTGTACTGAATATGATGCAATGTGAAAAAATCACCGAGTCATTTTAATTTATAATCTTTCAAGGTTTTTTTTTTTAAGTCTGTCATTTTTTTTTTGACCAATCGACTACATTTAGCACAGGTTTTATTTAGGTTTTAACTGGAAAACGATCGAAGGGTGAATGACATATTTTCTGTCTTTTAAATTGTTTTTCTGCTCGTTCCGTGCGGGGAGCTGGCTATTTACTGATTCCACTTCTAAGAAAATGGTCAAATGCTACACACCGCGCCGCTGTTGCCACGTAAAACCTTTCATGGAAAAAAAATAATTTAAAAAAATCAAGCTGCATGATGGACACAGACCTGAATAAACGACCTGCTCTCGGTATGACACACACAAACTTAATCTAATCTATGCATCCAAGCAATTTAACAGATTGAACCTTTAACAGAATATAGTTTCGCTGCTAGTTTTAGTATTTGTTAAGTATAACAACCCTAGTACATACGTGTACAGTAGGATGTGACTGTAAAAAAATAATAAAAAGGAAAAGCTTTGGATTTAAGCCTGCAAGGAGACTTAACACATAATTTATTATTTCTATATATTCCCTGTGGCCTTGGCTTTAAACTTTACAGTCAGCTGTGCCTTCCGGTAGATAAGAGAACATTTTAATGGAATGAATATTTGTTCTTTTGGAAGAAGACTGCAAGTGCACAGATTTGGACGGTGAAAAAGCCCATGTGGCCTGTAAATACTGCAAAAATATCTCGAGTTCGGACGACGACGAGCACCTGTGCCAAGGACGAGATGTGACCTACACGCTGAGGACCTTTGTGCTTTGACGACTAAAGAGGAAGCAGACCCTCCACAGTGGGAGGATTCCATCTGATTTGTTGACGACTCCGGAATGCTAACTACCTCCGTAGTAAAGGGCTGGAAGCCAGTTAGTCGCCTAATGAGCTACAGCCAACCGAAAAGTTGTGTCCCCCAAGGCGGGCAGTGCCAAAAGAAACTGGATTCCTCCCCTTGTACGGATGCCCGCTCTCTGCAGCGTTCGTTTGCATCTCGGGTAGCGAGTGTACGATTTTAACTTTGAGAGGAAAAAGAGGAGGAGGAGTAAAACGTCTCCTCGCGTCCTAACTTACACCTCTCCGGAGCCGGTTGCTGACACATCACTTTCTGTCCCCGTTTCTTACTCTTCTCTCTCTCTCTCTCTCTCTCCTGCTCCTCCACTCTTTATCTTTCTGTCTGCGTCTGACTTTTTCTTTGTCCTTCCTCCCCCCTCCTCCCTCGCTGTATCCGTTTCACTGTCCTCTATCTCTCTTCACTTTGCAAAATCCTTCCCTCACTATTTTCATCCGTCGCCTCGCTCCGCCTCACCTCTCTCCCGTTCCACCTCAGCAGCCGCTCCGGAAGGGGGGGGGGGTCAAATCAGGTAACAGCCTCGCACGGACGTCACGCGCGGCCTCGATGACATCATCATTGTATAGACTGCCCTTGTTCGGCTTTAATAGTTCACACGGACGCAATCGAAGCCGTGTAAAATCGGATTACACGGGGCATTTAATGTTATGCCTTTTTACAGCCAGTTTTATTAGATTCATAGTATATATTACGTGTCGTCGGGGGCTTTATTTAATCACGGAGTTTACAGAGGTTTAAACAGGCGTCGGCTCGTCGTCTGACTGGGATTGTTAGCATCTAGCAGCAGGTCCCTGCGGCCGCCCTCAAAGCAACAACAATAGCGCGCTTAATTCGATCACTTTAAGCACATAATCTGGTTACAGCTCTGTGTAATGTGGGATGTATATATCACCGGATTAAGCTATGATCTGATTGATAATGACTGCAATTCTTCCAGTGGTCAGGAAAATACCCCGAGGGGCAGGGTGGCTGGTTTACGGGCGGGCAGCCTCGTTGGCGTGTTTTTCTACTCAGACAGTCGTCGAAATGAGTCGGAGCGGCAGGTACAAAGTGAACAGCGTGTGATCGCCGTCGCCGATTTTCCTGGTGGTGATTACGACGTGGACGGCTGCAGGAAAACTACCTTCTCAGATCATTTTTGAGCCTGCAAACCTGGTGAGAAACGCAAGGCTTGTCGACAGCTGTGAAAATTAACGCGTTAATCCTGCACGATTAATTAGATTAAAAATTTTAACACAATTAACGCATAATAACTCAACATCCACGGATTAACCACTGGTTACATGTAAACAACCGGTGTTGCTTTCGTTGACAAAAAATTTTCGTTATTGTTTTCATCACGAATACAGTGGTCCCTCGCTACATCGCGGTTCACCCTGCGCTGTTTAGCGGATTTTTTTTTTTAGTGCAATTTTCGTGTACTTTTTATGCAGCGTATGAACGCGCGTTGTGTTCTGTGTCCTGATTGGCTAAGGCCATTGTCAGTCACCTTCTCTGTGTTGTGTCTCCTGAGTGCGTCCAGCTTCGCCGGACTTCCACGGGTGTTCGATCGCTGCCGGTGTGCCTCTGAAGCGCTGTGTGTTAGCGGGTTTTCGTCGCTATTGGTGGTTTCTTATGTGTCCAGCTTCGTAGGTTGATCATTGAAATTACCTTTGTTGTTTCTTGAGGCCATTGTTTTTTGTAGGAAAGCATTTGTTTTTTTTTTTGTTTCTCAAGCAAATGTTTGGGCTTGAAAACTGTTTTTCCATAGGAATCTACTTCGCGGATTTCGCCTATCGCGGGCTACTTTTAGAACATAACCCCCCGCGATAAACGAGGGACCAGTGTATATTTTTGTGGACGAAAATGAAAATTAAAAATCAAGTCAATAATTGAGACGATATCTATGACTGAATTGAACGACATTTTTGTCAACGAATAAAAGACGAGACGAAAATAGACAGCGATGAAAACCAATCAAAAATGAGGGAAAAGATACGAGGAGACGACAAAAGAGCCAATCGAAAAATGGGAGAAAGCTTTAAAGTCAATTTAAATGTAAAAGTATAAGTCTTTGCACATTTTGAAACAAATGACATTAGTTACTGATGAAAACAATGAACCAAGTGTAAAAAAGCAAAAACATGTTGATCAGTTCTACAAAGCACCTAGAATTTACTTCAGTTACACAAATTTAAATTAGAACAAAAATATACATTTTAATTTGAAATAAGTAATTTTAGTCGAGTGTCTATATCACCTTATGTCATAAGTGTTTTTGCTGCCACAAAATGAAAAACAACGAATGGGTATTAATCGTGATAATCGAAACTAATCCCGTGACCCCGTGATTAATTTCGATTAATAACGAATGGCTATTAATCGAAATTAATTCACAGTGACTGTGATTAATCAGATGAAAAACTTTAATCGTCCGACAGCCCTATCCAATAGTATTTCTAAATACGTCGAATGCTGACTCCACATATAAGTTTGAAGCGTAAAACAGTGTCGAGCATATCAGAAATGGTTTCATAATTTCTGCGAATAATGTCTGCCGAGCTGAAAGAAATGCCGTTTCCCCGCCTTGTGCCATGAACGTGAACTCCTTCAATGCCACTGTGCCAACAACAAAGTGACAATGAGGAAAAGGAGCAGTGTGATTGTGTTCATTTTTTATTAATATTTCACTCGTGGAACAGCTGCAAGCTTGTACTGCAAATTAACTCAACCTTACTTAAAGCACCGCTCGCTTGATTTATAAAATCCACGCAACGCAGTATTTTCTGAGTTTGTCACACTGCCGAGGAAATGCATTATGAACCGCCAACCAAATTTGAATAATTAAAAATATTAAGTGCATAACGTGAGGTTTTGAAATCGTGGAAAAATAAGCAGCAGTCGTTGCTTTGGACAACGCTGAGGCCTCTGAAGTGTCAGATACAACCTGGAGAAACGGACGCTTCATCAGACATCGTCAGATATTTAGAAGACAACTGTAGAAATTATATTCAAAAAGGAGTCGCCAGTACAGTTTTAAGGATGCTACAAAAAACCAGAACCCACTTTGGAGCCACGTTTTTTTGAATGAACATGTCCGACTACAGTAAAAAAACAAATTCTGGGCAAATTTTTAAAGCTTCACTGATCACGCGTTAGAAGCAGATGAAGAATCTGTGCTGCTTGATTCGTTTGGGGTGTTTTTGTTCACTTCAGCCATTTTAATGTCACTGCTTCCTTCCTTCGGGGACGTAAAAAACAAATTCATTTTGACACATTGGCAGAAGCAGCATCGCATAACGAGAATTATTGGGACTGTTGTTCCAATGTGTGAAAATCAAAATATGCAAGAACGTTACAAAGGTAAATAAAAAGAACCTCAGCTCAACAATTTGGCGCGGTAGGGTTCAGAGTTTCCACATTGTTGCAGCAACCATTTTTTAGCTTCATGCGGACACGTTTTAAAGTAAAGCTCAGGAATTTGTTGCAAAGAACGCAACTTCCTTCTGAAAATCAACACAGGGATTCATCCATTAATAATCGCTTTCTGTCATCACTTCTGTCCGCAGTCATCACTGCTGGGTTTAGCTACACAGTTGTTTTACGTCTCAACAAAAAGCAGCCAATCACAGCATCACACAGTGCGTCGGGGAAAGCAACTCAACTTGAATTCAGAGCAACAAACATGGAGGTGATCCCTTCCGGTTCTATTTCCCTCCCGAACCTTCTCACAGAGTTTTGTGATGGTGTAGATGAGCTAATGTGAGCTTTAGAGAGTAAACATTATGTAAAACACATCTCATGGCTCTATTCTTCAGCAACAGGACTCCCTCACCTAATACATTATCATGTCCGCTCGACCATCACAGCTCTCTCACTCTGTCTACTAGCAGTGGGAAGTGCTGGGTTTGTCTTTATTACACTAAGTAAACCATGCAAAGGCCGATATCAAGAAATCAATTAAAAACTGGGTTATTTCAGCTCAGCCCC
>JAQQAE010018860.1:0-11080 GCA_029823295.1 Pseudamia nigra | reverse complement strand
ATTACTATAACTTGCCTTTCAAGATGAAATGTCTGTTCTTGGTGTCGGATTTTGTAAAATAAATTTCCCCCAAAAAAATGCGACATATAGTCCACTGCGAGTTATATACATTTTTTCCTTCCTCATTATACATTTTTTGGCTTGTGAGATTTATACTCAGGAGCGACGCATAGTCCAGAAAATACGGTAATAATAATAGGCTAATGAACATATCCTCTGCAGCAGTAGGTCCTGGTTTTCTTTTCCTAATCCTCATGAAAACCAGTTTCATCATAGCATTGGATGGTTTTGGCAACTGCACTTGGGACACATTCAAGGATTTTGAGATTTTACAGATTGACTGACCTTCATTTCTTAAAGTGATAATGGACTGTGTTTTCACTTTACTTAACTGAGTGTTTCTCGCCATGATATGACAAGAAACACTTTCCTTTAGATGATATGCAGCTTTTTTGTGTCTAAAAATCATGCTTTACATACGTAACAGCATCGATTGTTGGTTTATTTTCATATTTCTTTATTATTTGATTATTTGTGTTGATTTCTATAAGATTGTATTTGTTTTGCTTGAATCTTTTTTTGTTGTTCATTTTGATGGGCTCTTGTGAACGATAGCAGACACTACAATAATGAAATAAAATAAAATCCACCGCTTTACTCGTTTTAGTTTATTTTGTCACTTGTTTCATTTCATTCACTGGTCTGTTTAGTTTTTCTTGATTATTTTGTTTATTTTATTGCTTATTTTCTTCATTTTTCTTGATAATTTGGCATAGTTGTACACATTTTGTTTATTTTAGCATTGTCTTGATCAGTTTTTATCAGCTCCTTGACTATTTTGTTTTTCTTCATTTTTCTGGTGATTTAGATCATTTTTACACATTTTGTTGGTTAGTTTATTTATTTTGTTGATATTCTTGATCAATTTGTTCATATTTGCACATTGTCTCAATTATTTTATTCTATTTTGTTCATTTTCTTGAGCATTGAGGGATTCTGTTTTACTAAATTGCTAAGTTATTTTGATAATTTTTCCTCGTTTTCTTAATTATTTGTTTTTTTCCTCAATTTCTTAATTTTTTTGTTAATTTGTACTCATTGATTACTTTGTTTATTTTTCCTCATTTTCTTAATTATTTGGTTATTTTTTCTCATTTTCTTAATTATTTTTGTTAATTTGTACTCATTTTATGGATTATCTTTTTCATTTTTACTCATTTTCTTAATTATTTTTGTTAATTTGTACTGATTTTTTGATTATCTTGTTCATTTTTACTCATTTTCTTAATTATTTTGTTCATTTTAACACATTTTATGGATTATTTTGTTGTTCTGTTATATGTTATTAATGTTCAGACAAAATCCACGTCCTCGTTTGAGCGCATCCATTTTTTCACCACTTTTATTTCACATCACATGCTTTACTTAAAACCCAACAAAGCCACATTTTTACAGCATGGGACCTTTAAGTGGCCCCTACGGAGTGGGATCCCCTTCGCTGCCTGCGGGGAAAACCTGCGTGGGGATCCTGCGTGGAGCCTCCTGGTAAGGAAAGCCCCGCCTGAGGGTAGATGACCGACAAAATGTGCATCACCTCGGCCAAGAAGAGTGCTCCGAGCGCCGTGTTTTATTGTTGCACATCCTCAAATGCGATGAGAGGATTAATGGAGCGCGTCTGTCGGAGCCATATGTCCCTTTAGAGCCACTGGTGATTAATTAAAACCCACTCTGACTCGTACAGGCTTCAAATGTGACTTAGTGCTGATAGTGTTGACGTTTGTTGAACCTGTTGAAGCTTTGAATGCGACACTGGCAAAAAAAAAAAGGAAAAAACATGCCTACATTCTATTTTTTTTTCTTTTTTTGGGGGGGGGGGGGGGTATTTTTTCCACGTATGAGTGAAGAAATGGAGGATAGTCAAGCATGAAGTCTAATTTCCATTCTTACACTTGTCATTGTCGTGACTTATAAATAAAATTACAGTTTTAATATTGATACACTAAAAGTCTTATCAATGCCATATCTTTCCAAAACTTTTTTGTTTATTGCATCTGTCTGTTTGCTCATTTCTGTTTAACTTGTTCATTGTTTTATTTGTCTTTGTTCATTTTTTTTTTTCATTATTCAGTGGATTATTTTGATCATTTTTGTTCAATTTTGTGATTGTTCTGGTCATTTTGTGGATTCACTTTGCTTCCTTTTTTAATTAACTCTTTTGTTTTTATCATTTTATGTTCGTTATTTGTTCATTTTGAGGATGTTGTATTGATTATCTAGGTTATTCTGTTTATTTTTTATATAATTTTCTTGATTTTTTATGGCGTAAAAATGTTCATTGTTTGGTCATTTTTCTTCATTTTGCCTTGGTGTGTTTATTATTTTAATCATTTCGTGTTAATTCTTAGGTGTTCTGTGGATTATTTTATTAATTTCCTTAATTATTTTGTTCATATTTGGATCCTTTTCTTGATTATTTGCTTGGTATGTTTCATTATACAGTACAGCTGTTATGTTAATTTTCTTGAGATTTTCGCTCTTGTTTTTGATCGTTTAGTTCATTTTTATGACAAATTTTGTTCATCTCGTAGATTATCTCGATCATTTTTGCCAATTTAATTAATATTGTAGATTATTTTGTTCATTTTTATTGTGTTCTCGGTTATTTTCTTATTATTGGTCATGTTATGGACATTTTTTTCCTGTTTTTGAATTCTTCTTTGACGCTATTGGTCATTTTTGGGTGTTTGAGGCTTATTTTGTTGATTTTTTTCCCCGATATTTTGCGCAACATTGAATTCAAATGAACCAAGTACGCACAAGTTCATTGTTATCTTGTCCATTTAAAGACTTAAAATGTATTGTTAGGTGGATTTTTGAGTTTAGGTCTTTGCAAACACTGGATTAAATCATTTCTAACGCGTAAATTACACTAATTAACCCTTTAATTTCAACATTTCCATCACCTTTGCTCCATTGGATGCAGGCATTTTTCTGTGTTATGTATTGCACTTGATTTTATTCCTTATTATTACCTGATTTAAATCTGTCTTTGTGCTACTGATGTGGCACCGTGACGCATTGATTGATTCATTGAAACTTTATTGATCCCACAAAAAAGGGAAATTCACAAACGGCAGCGAACTGAGCTCGCGCCTTGCAGTGGGGGAAAAAACGCACCCTGTCACGTGACCGGTCCGTTGTTTTTAATTGTCTGTGTCATTCAGTGTTAATTGGGGGTCAAATAGACAAAGTAGGAAACGCTTGAAGCGGCAGCAGAAAGTCAAGCAAAGTGTGGATCTGTCACGACTCCTGTCACGTCCTAATTAGACCTGGACGCACGAGCCACACACGCATTGAGGTTGTTTTATGTCTATTATTAATGACCTAAACGCAGAGGTGGGTAGTATATTTACTCCATTACATGGACTTGTGTAGCTTTTCACTCTTTATTCTTATACCCTGTTACATTTGTGATGATAATACTTAGACTCATTTGGCCAAAAACCTCATGAGTCATTTTACACAGTGCTGTTTGTCTCAGAAGTCATGCCTGCAAAACAGTGGAAATCAACAAAGAAACAAAATGAACAAAAATGAACACAATGAGCAAGTAAGTTAACAAAAATGAACTGAAAAGGCAACAACATGAATCATAATGGTCAAGATAAGCAATTAAATTAACAAAAATGAACAGAAATAACAAAATGAGCAAAAATTGGACAAAATAAGCAAATAAATTAACAAAAACAAACAGAAAAACAACAAAATGAGCAAAAATGGACAAGATAAGCAATTAAATTAACAACAATGAACAGAATGAACGACAAAATGAACAAAAATGAGCACAATGAGCAAGTAAGTTAACAAAAATGGACTGAAAAGGCAACAAAATGAACCAAAATGGTCAAGGTAAGCAATTAAATTAACAAAAATGAGCAGAAATAACAACAAAATAAGCAAAAATGGTCAAGATAAGCAATTAAATTAACTTAAATGAACAGAAAAACAACAAAATGAGCAAAAATTTAAAAGATAAGCAATTAAATTAACACAAATTAACAGAAATAACAACAATATGAATAAAAATTGACAAAATATGCAACCAAATTAACAAAAATGAACAGAAAAACAAGAATATAAGCAAAAAATGAACAAGATAAGCAATTAAATGAAAAAAATGAACAGGGAAAGCAACACCAGGAGTAAAAATGAACAAAATAATAAAGTAAACTAACAAAAATTAACATGATAAGCAAACAAATGAACAAATATGGACAAAATAAGCAGAGCAATTAACAAGAATGAACAGACAAAACAACACAGTGAACAAAAAACCAAAATAAAAAGAGTGAAAACGATATTATGAAATGTGTGCCTCAAAAAGACGACCCACACTTCTTTCATTTATTTCATTTTGAAGGGGGCAGTAATGAAGTGATGGAGCTCATTCTGGATAAGAGTAAACTTAAAGACTCATAAAGGAACAGGGACATGGAAAAAATCCACATTATCAGAAGATTTGAGCTTAACCGATATATGGAGACTCATTAACCCTACAAAGAGGGAATATAGATGTTATTCTCACTGTAATAGATCTGTTTTTAATACCTAACCCCACTATAAACTAGGTAATTAGTTGTGATATAAAAACTTTTGCCCTTATGGACCATGCAGCAGTTGAATTATCTTTAAAGTTGGAGTGTATCACAGGACAAACCCTTTAAACTATTTTATATTTGATCCCTTTTTTTAAATAAACATTAGTAGTACAAAAGAAATTAAAACTGTTTTGGAGTCTGCCAAAGCATACTGTATGTATGAGCTAAACTGATTGTGTGTGCCTCTCAAAAGAAAAGAGAGAGTCTAAACAGAATCAAAACATTGGAGAAGAAAATTAAGTTAAAGGAAAATAAACTCTCCGAATCACAATATCAGGAACTGTGTGGACTTAAATTTCAATTACATGAAATCTACAACAAAAAGTAGCTCATGTTTAGGTGAAGAATAGATGTATATGAAGGAGGGGGAACAACAGGGAAAGTAAGGAAAAGGATTTCTCAAACACAGTCCCAGTCATTAAACAAGGTGACAAACGAGTGACGACACCTAAAAATCGATGAAAGCGTTACTGCTGTAAAAGTCAAATGAGGAAGTCTTTGAGACAGGACAGGTGTCCGCCACGTTTCATGCAGCTCTGACATCTCTGATTTCTAAAAAGGATAAAGATACTATTAATCCAGCAAAGTTCAGACCTGTTAACTCAACCTTGATGGTAAAATATTAACTAACATTTTTGCCTTACATTTACAACTAGTTTTGCCAAGTGTCGTACACCCCAATCAGATGGATTTAATGAAAAATAGGTCTGACAATATAAAGACACTGTTACATTCGGTGTGACTCAGTCAGGCAAAACAAAATCCAATAGCTGATGTGTCTGTAGATGCTGAGAAAGCTTTTGATAGGATGGAGTGGAGCTTTCTCTTTTGCACCCTGTTGTATTTTGGTTTGGTTCACATTTCAGGTTTGGGTTTTGTAGAAGGAACTAAAGGTAGCAGTGATGACAAATAGATTAGTATCACCTTTCTTTCATCTCTGAAGACGGATCTGTCAAGGTTGCATTTTCAGCCCCTGTTGTTTATCTTTTTAGAAATGCTAGCTGTTGGTATGTGGACAAATAAGGATATTAAGGGAGTTGTGGGTAGTGACCAGGAACATAAATGACTGCAAACAACATTATGGGGGTGCTGCCCAACCCTTTTTCTTCATTACCGTGTTTACTGGAAACTGTTCTGTTATATTCTAACTTTTCAGGCTACAAATTAATTGGGACAAATCTGACATTATATATCACTCATACAGTATATGGTGCAAAAATGTAAATTTAATTGGATCCCAAAAAGTATGAAATATTTAGGAATAAGGCTTTGTCAAGATTTGGGAGAGCTGCCCTCTCTGAACTTCAACCCACTGCTACCAAAAAAAACAAACAAAGCTAGAATTAAATTAAACAAATATGAACTCCTAAAGAGAAAGTCTTTCGAAATGGCAAAGATTGTTACAGTACGTATTGGCATGGAGACAACAACAAATTAGACTAGATAGATACTGACTGAGCTACTGTATGTCGACCATTCAACCCAAAAGACATCTGAAATCCAATTCTTAACCATTCCAGGGAAGTATGGGTGAGGACGCGTCACATTTTGAAAATGTCACCCTGCTTACAAATGCATCCATCTCTGTGGAACAGGCCTGGTATATGTATTAGGAAGGCACCAGTGTATTGGAGGTGGTGGCACTCATGTGGCATAGAAAATTTGTAGAAGAACGGAACATTTAGGTCATTTGAGGATGTGACTCACAATTTTAATTTGGACTTTAAGGACAATTTATGGAAATATTTACAAAAGAGAAATTGTCTGTCTTCCAAGTTTAAGTTGAATGAAATAGCACATAACTGTATTTGGATGATATTGGATTACCGTATTTTCCAGATTATGCGTTTTTTTGCATAGTGTGGGTAGGGGAGCGACAAATATACCGGAGCGACGAATATATTAAATTATTTCGAGTATTGGGTGTTTGTCACACTGACAGCCGCTAGAGGTCGCTCTAGGCTTGTGTACCTGCATCTGCCGTGTCTGTACAGTAAGATCATACACATGTATTGCCATACCACAACCGGACTCCACAGGGTGAAGGTACTGAAGGACAACTTTTCCTGGAAGTGTAAAACGGAGATGGGATCCTTCGTCCGCTGTCTTTGGGAATGTCCCACGTAGTCCCCTCAAGGTACCAAGCAGCCAGCATGGTTCAACGATCCCCCTGAGTCCTGAATCATGTCTACAGGGTGATAAATCCCAATTACTGAATGCTTCAAAAGGTACATACTCTGTCACTATGGTTAGATTAAGAACTGCAGCCAGAAAACAGACAAATGTCCCAGCCTGAAAGACTGGGCAGATGCCATAGTGGAGACAGTGTCTTATGATGCTAAAGAGACTTAAAGGTGGCAGTGGAGATGGAATTACATCCTGGGACCCCTTCAGATTCACATGCAGACTGATAGAGATTTGTCTCGACGTCAAAGTACTTTTGAAGTACTTCACATTGCTGTTTCAGGTAGTACAAATTTCATAATGGATGACTTGTCCATCTGTAAGGTATGTCCTTGTGTGTGTGACATTCGTAATCTGGGATTTGAGTTTTCTACCCTGCCAGTGCTTTGTGCCTCTTTGCTATTGCATTTTTTGGTATTGTTTTTATTTTTGTTTTCTATTCTGTTTAATGTCAGAAGTGGAATTCTATAAAAATTTCAAGTGACAAAAAAACAAGCAAGTAAATGAACAAAAATGAACAAGGTAACCAAGTAAATGAGCAAAAATGAACAAAATAATCCAGTAAATTAAGAAAAATGAACAAGATAAGCAAGTAAATTTACATAAATGAACAGACACAGCAACAAAATGGGCAAAGAATAACAATATAAGCAAGTAAATGAGCAAAAATGAATAAAATTATGCAGTAAACTAAAAAAAATGAACAAGCAAAGTGGCAAAATTAACCAAAATGAACAAAATAACCAAGTTAACTAGCAAAAATGAACTGATAGGCGAACAAATGAACAAAATAAGCAAGTCAATTAACCAAAATGAACAGACACAGCAACAAAATGAGCAATGAATAACAATATAAGCAAGTAATTAAGCAAAAATGAACCAAATAATCCTGTAAATTAAGAAAAATGAACAACATAAGCAAGTACATTAACAAAAATTAACAGACATAGCAACAAAATGGGCAAAGAATAACAAAATAAGCAAGTAAATCAGCAAAAATAAACAAAATTATCCAGTAAACTAAAAAAAATGAACACGCAAAGTGGCAAAATTAACCAAAATGAATGAAATAACAAAGTAAACTAACAAAAAGGAACCTAATAGGCAAACAAATTAACAAAAATGAACAAAATAAGCAAGTCAATTAACAAAAAAGGAACACAATAGGGAAGTAAATTAACAAAAATGAACGGAAAAAGCAAAATAAGCAGGTAAATTAACAAAAATGGACCTGGTAAGCAAACAAATTGGCAAAAATGAACAACAAAAAACAAGTAAAGTAACATGAATGAGCAACATATGTACCGACGTAAATGAAAGCATGCAAAATAAATGCCAAAATGACCGAAAAATCACAAAATGAACAAAAACCAACAAAATAAGCAACAAAAAGAGGGAAACAGAACAAAATGACTGACAAATGTGTTTCACATAGATCTAACATGATTGATGACTTTGCAAACTCATTTTTAGCTGATGTGTTCATCCACCACATACATTTATAGAGTAAAACACATGATTCATAAATTCATAAAATGGCGACTGTTTGGTTCATTTTTGTTGCTTACGTTGCTTGTGCTTGTTCATTTGGTTCCTTTTCTGGAATATTTTCTTCTTTTCCTTAATTATTTTGTTAAGCTCACCTTCATTTGTATTCACTTTTTTAATTACTCTGTCCATTTTATGTTAATTCCTATTCATGTTTTGGATTATTTTATACACGTTTGCCCTTTTTGTTGTTTGCTTTTGCTCATTTGCTGATTTGCCTGATTCTTTTGTGCGTTTTGCATACTTTTTTTTCATTTATGTTCATGTTCTTGATTATTTTATTCATTTTATGTTCTTTTTTCCACTACGTGGGTTATTTTGTTCATTTTTGCTCATTTTTCATTTATTTTTGCTCATGGGGTGTATTTTCTTAATGATTTTTTTAAATTTTGTGGATTCTTTGGTTCATTTAGTTGTTTATTTTGCTCATTTTATTTTAGTTTTATCTTATTTTTGGAATGTTTTAATTATTTCTGTCCATTTATTCACCTCAAGATTGTTCATTTGGTGCATTTTCTTGTTTATTTGGTCATTTTTATAATTATTTGGTTCATTTTATCTTCATATTCTTAATTATTTTACTTATTTTTGTTGCATCTTTTTACCCGTGTTTGTCCATTTGGTGGATTTTTTTTCATTTTGTGGATTATCTGGTTAATTTCTATTTACTTTGAATTATTTTGTTCTGATTATATGAATGTTGATTCATTTTCTGGATTTTTTTTTTCTTTTTGTTGTTTAATTTTGCTCACGGTTTGTTCGCTCGGTGCATTTTCTTGATCATTTTGCCTTCATTTTTCTTATTTGTTAATTATTTGGATGAACTTTTGCTCGTGCTGTCACTTATTTTACCACATATCAAACTCCTACAGCAAATGCACCAACGGACGCATGAACAATTCACCAGAGCACAAAAATGGCACGTCCTGCATCATCGTTTTAAACTCAACTTCTTCATCGTTGCACGTCACATTTCCTCTTCATGTGAACCAGACCTGGACCTGAGAGCAGCCGTCAATGAAAATGCTGGATTATCCTCTTTAAAGGGCCGGGATTAACTTAGCTCTGCCATAAGTCACATTCCATCCAGGTCTGGGAAGATGGGAATGAAATTCCTGATCAACAGCGTGTGTGTCTAAACAGAAACAATACTCAAGTAAGAGTATTGTTACTCTATAGTTGGAATGATTCGAATATAAGTGGAAGTACTTATAAACATAAGTACTTGAGTAAGTGTAAATAAGCATGCAATGCAAAACTACTTAAGTAGTGAGTAACTTCTTCATGTGGAATTTATTAAATTACAATAAAACATTGCGTTGAAACAGATGTTTTGGTCATTATTTGTTTAATTCCTTGATTATTTTGAGCTTTTTTTATTTTTGTTGTTTATTTTGCCGATCTTTGTTCAGTTTTGTGGGTTGTTTTTTTTTTTACTTCCAGTATTTTTTTACAACTGTTGTCGATTAATTTGTTCACTTAAAATTTTGTTGATTTTTGAGAACTTACTTGCTTGTTTTGTTTATTTTTGCTGATTTTGTTTTTTTTTTTCCCTTGCTGTATTGTTCATTATTATTATTTCTTCAATTTTGGTTATTGTATTCAGTTGTACTTGTTATGTTTTATACTGTACAATTTACTTAACTATTTTGTTCAGTTTTGTCAATTTCCCTGATTAATTTTGTTGGTTTTATGCTTATTTTGATCCCATTTTGGTTCATTTCTTTGCTTATCTTGCTCATTTTGGTGATCATTTTTATATATTTTTACTCATTTTGTTGCTTACTTCATTCGTGTTGTTCATTCAACTGGTTATTTTCTTCATTTTTGTCTTATTTAATTGATTGTTTTGTTCATTTCAAGTTTCTTTACTCCTACTCCTTGAGCTGGGGCCAAATGTAACTGAGTAGAAGTACATTATTTATATCACAAATGTAAAAGTAAAATGTATTCTGCCAAATACCTATTCTCCGAAGTGCATGTATTTGAAAAACTTGAGTACTACCCACCTCTGGTGATTAAAAAAGTGCAAATAAACACAAATGTGAGTCAGGTCAAGTGGTCTTTATTGTTTTAAGAGTGAATGTGGGTGTGGCCTTTTTCTAACCACACTTCACAATGCATGGTCTATTTCCTTTATCTAATATGTCCATATAATAATTTATCCCTCATATTACACTCCATATGGAAATAGAACTATCAAATTCACAGCTGGGGGTTGCAATAAAGTTGCATACGGATAGTAGAAACAGTCACAATTAAAATAAAAGTTTAAAAAAGGTCTAACACAAGAAAAAAAAGATCCAAAAAAGGGACATTTATGAGCAAACTGATTGTCTCTTAGAACATATTTCTCATAAATTAAATAGTGCATCCAGGTTCATACTGCTCACACACACACACACTCGCATACGTGCTTTGATCAAAGGCCAGCAAAATTTAAAAAAAGACAAGAGAGGGGAGCCTTTAAGGAGCTTAGACGAGAACCTGACTCTTTCACTTCTCTCTTGATCCTTTTTTTCCTCTCCAAATTTGTTCCATGTCCTTGATCAAAGTTAGAAGAAGTCACCGGCCATGTTTCCCCACGCTCTGCAATTCCAGTATTCTGGGTTAGAGTCAGGCCTTTTTTCCAAATGGAGCGTGTTATTCTGTTTTTGTTTTGTTTTTGTTTTTTTTTTAGTGGGGGGGTG